>GL380169.1:17725-78613 GCA_000143925.2 Caenorhabditis brenneri | reverse complement strand
TCCTTTAAAATTCTGAAAGATTGAAAATGTTCAATTTTTCAAATTTCGATAATTTCTAACTGTTTCTTTGAGAAACTAGTTGAGTTGGACGTTTGGTTCACTTTTACTCCTTGGTAACCCCCCCCCCCCCCATAGATGACTCCCGATTCGGTTTGCAAATGTCCTGTTTCAAATATTTACTTAAAAATTTCTTCAGAAGTTTGAGATTTACTGGATTTTATACCATCTCTTCTTAACCATAAGAATGTTAGGGAAAAGTCAAAATTAACACTAGGCCTTCTATATACTGGAACAAATATTGCTTGAATGAATTGATTTTTTTTTCTGAAACAGTACTTGATTTTCTGTTTCAGAAATTTTCCAGTTAATTTCTATTGACCCAATATTGTTTAATCGTGTTCTCAAATTCCAGTAACGTTATGAAAACTTCAAATTTAGTTAAAGTTTCCTGTTCCAAAATGTATTTCTATTCAAAATTTGCGGAGAGAGCCACATTAAAAAACGGAGCAATGATGATACTCTTCGTTTTGAATCTATAAAAAATTCTGAAACAGTCAAAATATTTCATATAAGCATATAATTCTACAGTTTTTACTGTTTCAAACGACACTCCATTTTTAGGAGAAAGCCTATACTAAAAACTTGTAAAGTATCTTTATGAAACAGTAAAAAGCATTACCGATTTACGTTTGTCGATTAAACTTCTGTAACATACTCCCTTTTTGGTTTTAGGACTACAAAAATAACAGTGAAAATTTCCAACTGTAAATTCCAGTAATTTTTCTAACTATTTCCAATTAAAATTTTCACAATAACAACTGAAGCAGCCTACTTATTAGTATATGCTGAAAGTTGCTGCATAACTTCCTTTTTTTGAAACAGTAAATATTTTCGAATTTTTTTCCAATGTTTCAAAGAATTTCGAGCATTTTTTGTTAATCATATGGATCAGTAATGATAAACTCTTGTGCTGAAACCTAGAAAAACTTGAAGCAGGGTAATTATTCCGTATAAATCAGCCATTTTAGTATTAAAGAACGATTTTTTTACTGTTTCAACTTTTTAGCATTACATTGGACATTTTCTTTCTAACTTAATCACGAACGCAATGACAGTCCACTCATATTGAGTTTTGAGTAATTTTTCAAATGAAGTCTTATTTTTCAAATGAAGCCCTGCATACTGACTAGGTACCGTTTAATGGAGTTCCTGGAATTGAATAGTGCTCAAATAATTCTTAAATGGTATAAGTTTACTGTCCCAAATTACACTCCTAATCAGGGTTTATATCCACAGTCCATTAAAAAATCGATCCTGGCATTTGTCATAAAAATTAAAAAAAAATTTTTTTGGAAACCGTGGAAAAAATTGGGAAATGAAAACACATCTCAATAAGTATCTGACCACTGGTTTAAGGATTACAGAAATATCTGAAACAGTGAAAATTTCCAAGTTTTGATCCCAGTAATTTTTTTTTACTGTTTCAATTTGAAAGGCTCACAATCTGACTGTTCACGTCGATTAATTTGTCGATTCTGGATGATAGTACTTGAAAACTTACTCGAAAATTTTGAAGTGCACAGGAGTATTGTTGATATTGTACGGTTGCTATTGTATGAGACTACATAATACTCTGAAACAGGGAATAAATTTTTCAGTTCCAAAAAACACTATTTGAGTTTGAGTTCTAGGGTGCCTTGGTTAAGTGTCAGAAAAAAAACTGTTTGACTGTTTCAATATATTCCGAATAAGTTTTCATTACAATTTTTAAGTTAATCGACGTAACACCGATTAGTTCCAGCTGTATCTTTTTACTGCTTTATAAATTTTCCGATGAATTCATACTAAACTGATAGTGCCGTACGGAATCCCCGTCAATCTTGAATTTTGTCAGAAGAATTTGTTGAAACAGTAATTTTTTACTGTTTAAAAAAAATTTTTTTTTGATCAACTCATGTCGGTATTAGGCTTAATATTGGTATAGACTCACTACAAAAATCTTTGAAACAGTGAGAATTTTTAAAGTTTTTTTTCCGCATTTTCACTAACCAAAATATATAACTCTCACAATCCTAACAGTTCAAGCCTAATGAATAGAACACTATTGATTGAATGCTGAAATTGAAGAGTACGAACAGGTCTTTCCAAATCGTAACTGTTGCCAACTACTTTGAAACAGTGAAAATTTTCCAAGTTTTCATACGGAATTTATATTTTTCCAATTCCAAAACCTAAAACATTTGTTCATGTTTGGAACATCAGTTAATATGCTTTCAAGAAAGATCAATAATTTTTTTGGAAACAGAAAACTATTTTTCCTGTTTCAAGAATTTTTGAATACATTTTAACGGAGCAATTTTTGTTTGATGGACGTAACTTCTGATACTGATATTTTTCATTCCAACGCCTTTATTAATCTATCGATCCTTAACTTCGTCAGAAGAATTTTTTGAAACAGTAAATTTTTTTCACCGTCTCAATATTTTGCCGTAACTAATTTGATTGAAGACTTTTGTGCTCAAATGAATATGAAAAAAAAATTTGCAATTTGATTTTTCGTAGCAATACTGTTAATTCAAAAATGCTGAACTTCTATAATGCTAAAAAAATTTTTACTGTTCCAAAATTTTTTTCAAAACTTTTTCGGAGGGAACAAGCTTGTTAACGGTACTCCTCCTGTTGCGAAAATTTTTCAAAATTCTTCGAATAAGTTCCCATCATTACTAACTAAAAGGGTCCATTTTTGTCATATTTCGAAAATTTTCCTCATTTTTTAAAACACGTCAATAGACAACACCAATAACTTTTTTTTGATTTACTACGATTACGAAAAACTTTGGAACACTGAAATTTTTTTTACAGTTACAGAAATTTTCAAAAAAATTTTTATGAAAATTTGGAATCCAATCTTAGCGCAAGCTTGCCTAAATTTATCGAAACCTACCGAGTTGAGACGAAAATTTATTTTAAAAAGGTTGCTTGCCTTTAAAACCCCATATCTCAAAAAGGGGCGGAGCTAGAGAAAAGTGTTCAAC
The DNA here is from genome assembly GCA_000143925.2 of Caenorhabditis brenneri. Classification (NCBI taxonomy): domain Eukaryota; kingdom Metazoa; phylum Nematoda; class Chromadorea; order Rhabditida; family Rhabditidae; genus Caenorhabditis; species Caenorhabditis brenneri. Next base: position 75,578 of record GL380169.1, on the reverse strand, counting down.
TACAAAATTGTTCGAAATTAAATTTGGAGCAAGATTGCAGTTGACAACTTTTTTCTAGCTCGGCCCACTTTTGAGATATGCGCTTTCAAATTTGCCCTGAGGATCCTGAAGGCTACTTTTTAGATTTTATGGCTACTACAGGCCATTTTAGGCTGTTTCAGGCTATTTTTAGTGTAGTTTATTCCAAATTCCCCCATTTCCAACCAACTTTCCCCAAAAACTCTATATCTTTCCAGGCGCACGAACATGAACGAGCACTCCTCCCGCTCGCATGCCATCTTCATCATTACCGTGGAGTGCTCCAGGATTGGAGCCGACGGGGAGTCCCACATCACCGTCGGCCGCTTGAATCTCGTGGATTTGGCCGGTTCGGAGCGTCAATCAAAGACCGGTGCCACTGGGGAGCGCTTCAAGGAGGCCACCAAGATCAACCTGAGTTTGTCGGCGTTAGGAAATGTGATCAGCGCTTTGGTGGACTCGAAATCCGCTCATATTCCTTACAGGTATGTAGTCCGATTTAGTCTGGACCGGCCTGATCTAGTCTGCTCTGGTCCGGGCTGATTTATCCCGAATGGTCCGAATCGGCCTGTTCGGGCCAAATTGGCCTGGTCGATCTAATCTAGTCCGGCCTGAACTAGTCTGGTCCAATCCGATCTAGTCTGGTCCGATCCGATCTAGTCTGGTTCGGCCCGAGTTCGCCCGGCTCAATTTAGCCTGGTCCAATCCGGTCCGGTCTGGTCTAGCCCAAACTAGTCTAGTCCAGCCCGATCTAGTCTGGTCCAATCTAGTCCAGCCCGATTTGAGTTAGTCCAACGCGATCTAGTCTGGTCCGGTCCGGCCTAAACTAGTCTGATCCGGTCCTGAATAACCTGTTCGGCCCGAATTTGTCCTAATCGGCCCGAATCGGTCCAAAATCGGCCTGTCTAGTCTGGTCCAGCTTGATTTAACCCTATCTAGTCTAGTCCGGTCCGAACTAGTCCAATCTAGTCTGGCCCGATCTGATCTAGTCTGGTCCGGCTTAAACTAGTGTAGTCCGGTCCAATCTAGTCTAGGCCGGCCTGATCTAGTCTGGTTTGATTCTCTCTAGTCTGGCCCGGTCCTGTCCGATCTGGTCTGGTTTGGCCCGAACTGGTCTGGTCCGGTCCGATCTATTCTGCAGCGATCTGATCTGGTCCGATCCGATCTCTTAACTAGTCTGGTCCGGCTTGATCTAGTCTAGTTTGACCCGATTTAGTCCAGCCCGGCCCGATCTAGTTTAGTCCGGCCCGGTCTAGTCTGGGCCGGCCTGATCTAGTCTAATCCGGCCTGATCTAGTCTAATCTGGCCTGATCTAGTCTGGTCCGGCCTGAAATAGTCTGGTCCGGTCCGAATCAGTCTGGTCCGGTTTGAACCGATCTAGTCTTGTCTGGTCCGGCCCAAACTAGTCTGGTCCAGGTCAGTCCAGGACGGACCCAAATCGGCCTGTTCGGCCCGAGTCGGCCCAAATCTGCCTGTTTGGTCCGAATCGGCCTGTTTGGTGCAAATCGGCCCCATCGGCCTTTTCGACCGGAATCAGTTTTTTCGGTTTAAATCGGCCTATTCAGCCCAAATCGGCCTCTTCGACTCGAATTAGTCCAAATCGGCATTTTCGGTCCGAATCGGTCTGTTTGGCCTATTCTGCCCAAATCGCCATTTCTGGCCCGAATTGGCCCAGATCGGCCTGTCCGGTCCAAATCGGCCTGTTTGGTCCGGATCGTCCCAAATCAGCCCAAATCGGCCTGTTCGGCCCGAACCAGTCCAAATTGGTCCGAATTGTTCCGAAACGCCCTGTATTACCGACAATTACTGTTTCCAGGGACTCCAAGCTGACACGCCTTCTTCAGGACAGTTTGGGCGGCAATTCAAAAACCGTGATGGTGGCCTGTATAGGCCCAGCGTCCTACAACTTCGAGGAGACCCTTGGCACCTTGAGATACGCGAATCGAGCCAAAAACATCAAGAATCAACCGAGGGTCAACGAGGATCCAAAGGACGCACTGCTCCGAGAGTTCCAGGAGGAGATTGAGATGCTTAAGGAGCGGCTCAGGCAGAGGAAGGGGAAGGGATCCTCAGGCTCCGCCCCTTTGAGCTCCAGCACCCTTGGCACCCTCCAGGAGGACATTGAGGCCATCCGCAACGATGACACCATTCTGCTCCAGGAAAAAGAGCGGCTGATCCGTGAGATCCGAGAAAAACACGAGCTCCTTCAGTCAGAGCTCGCGGAGCAGGCCCGTGTGGCACAGAGGATCTCCAATATCCAGTCGAGACTCATCGTGGGGTCCGGGGGCTCCGGGGACCTGGATTCAGGCCTTGAGACTAGGACTAAAGAGCAAATGGAACAGTTGGAGCACAAGAGGAGAGAGTTGGCGGAGCAGAAACGCAGAGAAAGAGAGATGGTGGAGGCGTTGGAACGGCAGGAAGAGGATACGGTGGATTTGAAACAGACATTCTCGGATTTGAGGACGGAGGTGGAGGCGAAGAGTAAGAAGTTGAAGAAGATGATGATCAAGTTGAGACAGGTGAGGAATTCGAGCTGAAAATCACTGAAAATCGCAAAAAATTGCTGAAAAATCGGCCTAAAACCGATGAAAATGGCAAAAATCCTGTTTTTCAGTTCCTGCCAAAAATTTTCGAAATTTTGAGTTCCCGTCAAAATTTTTGAATTTTTGAAATCCCGCCGATATTTTTGAAATTTTGAATTCCCGCTAAAACTTTCGAATTTTTGAATTCCCGCCAAAATTTTTGAATTTTTGAACTCCCGCTAAAATTTTTGAATTTTTGAATTCCCGCCAAAATTTTCGAATTTTTGAACTCCCGCTAAAATTTTTGAATTTTTGAATTCCCGCCAAAATTTCTGAACTTTTGAATTCCCGCCATAATTTTTGAATTTTCGAAATCCCGCCAACATTTTCGAATTTTTGAATTCCCGCCGAAATTTTGAATTTTCGTATTCCTGCCCAAAACTTTTGAATTTTCGAAAACCCGCCGAAATTTTGAATTTTCGTATTCCTGCCAAAACTTTTGAATTTTCGAAAACCCGCCAAAATTTCTGAATTTTTGAATTCCCGCCAAAATTTTGAATTTTTGAATTCCCGCAAAAATTTCAGAATTTTTGAATTCCCGCCAAACTTTTTAAATTTTGAATTCCCGCTGAAATTTTTGAATTCTTGAATTCCCGCCAAAATTTCGGAATTTTTAAATTCCCGCCAATTTTTTTGAATTTTTGAATTCCCCCCAAAATTTTTGAATTTTTGAATTCCCGCCAAAATTTTTGAATTTTTGAATTCCCCCCAAAATTTTTGAATTTTTGAATTCCCCCCAAAATTTTTGAATTTTTGAATTCCCCCCAAAATTTTTGAATTTTTGAATTCCCGCCAAAATTTTCAGGATTTTTAAATTGACAGTACTCGTTTTTAGAACTGTGCAAAATAGAACTGTGACAAAATAGAACTGCTACACAATAGAACTGCTACAAAATAGAACTGCTACAAAATAGAACTGTAGTTTAAAGGCGCGTAATTTTTGCGGTACATACATCTTCTTTAATAAGACGAATTCGATCGAATTTTTGTGACTAATAGGTTCTAAAAATTAGTAGGAGTTGTATATGTTAAAATAAATGTTTCTAAAATTCGCTACTAATTGTTTGGAGCTCGTTTTCTGGAGCAAAAAATTGAATTTTGTTCTGCAAAGCTGCTCTATTGCTAGAGTTCTATTTTGTAGCAGTTCTATTTTGTAACAGTTCTATTATGCGCAGTTTTATTTTGTAGCAGTTCTATTTTGCACAGTTCCATTATGTAGCAAGTTCTATTTCGTAGCAGTTCTATTCTACACAGTTCTAAAAACGAGTACTGTCTTTAAATTCCCGCTAAAATTTTTGAATTTTTGAGTTCCCGCCAGAACTTTTTCAAATTTTCAGGCCCGAAATGAGATCCGCGACGTGTCTGATGCCTTTTCCGAAGAACGCCAAACCCTGGATGACACTATCTCCGCGATCAGTAAGGAACTGAAATTGAAGTGAGTTTTCTGGGTCTAGAAGAAAAAGGGGCGGAGCTAGAAGAAAACTTTCAACTGCAAATTTGTTTGCAATTAAATTTGAAAGAAGTTTACAGTTGACAACTTTTTCCTAGCTCCGCCCCTTTTTGAGTTATGCGCCTTCAAAGTTAGATACCCCCGAGGATGGGGGAGGAGTCGCCTAGGACCCAAACTTCAAAGGCATATAACTCAAAAGTGGGCGGAGCTAGAGAAATGTTGTCCACTGCAAACTTGCTTCAAATTCAATTCGGAAGAAGTTTGCAGTTGACTACTTTTTTCTAGCTCCGCCCACTTTTGAGATATGCACTTTTAAAATTTGGTACCCCAGGGAGCGAAGGGGAGGAGCCACCCAGGACTCAAACTTCAAAGGCGCATATCTCAAAAGTGGGCGGAGCTAGAAAAAGGTTGTCAACAACAAACCTGCTCCAAATTTAATTTTGAACAACTTTGTATTTGTTAATTTTTCTCTATCTCTACTCCAAAATCCAAAAACACCGATTTTCAGACTCCTGATCGTGGAGAACTTCATTCCCCGAGATGTAAGCGATCGGATCAAAGAGCGTGTCGAGTGGGACGATAATAATTTTATATGGAATACAGTAGCCACAACTATCCCACCATCAACATCTTCCTCTTCAAATGGTGAGTTTTTGATCAAAAATTTGCAGAAGTAGATGAAAATCGGTCCGAAATCCTGAAAAACGGATCGAAATGAGCTGGAACAGCTTGACTTCACTTTAAAGGCGCATAACTGAAAAAGGGGCGGAGCTATCAAAAAGTGATCAACGACAAACTTGATTGAAATTAAATTTGGAGCAAGTTTGCAGTTAACGATTTCTCTCTAGCTCCACCCACTTTTGAGATATGCTCCTTTAAAGTCAGGCTAGTCTATGTCAGCTCACTGTGATCCGATTTTTATGGTTTTTGGACCGATTTCTGTCTAATTTTTAGGGGTTTCTGCATTTTCAGGCAGTTTTTTCCAAATTTCGATATTTTCAGCCGCCATGGAAGTGAACGAAGAAGGCATTCTGACCAGATCCTCCCTAGCCGATAGTGGTGTCTCAATGAGTGGTGGAAGCACCACTCCGACGACGTCACTGGATAAGAGATTGGTGAGTTTTGGAGAGACGCAGAGAAGCAGAGAAAAAAAGATTTTCGAGATTTGGGACCCCCTTTCTTGGGGGTCACATGAATAGGGAAAAGCATGTTTTTTTTGGAAAAAAAATTTTTTTCGATTTTTTTTTCAAATTTTTTTTTGATTTTATGTTTTCTGGGGCATAATTACCCCAGTAAAAATAATTTCCATCAAATTTCTAATTTCCAGGTCGCCACACCCGGCTGCCGCCGACCCATGTCAATGTGTGAGCGGATGCTGGTGGAGAGAGCCCGAGACCAGTTTAGTCAGCAGAGGAGGCCTCCCATTTCTGGTTTGTCACCTTATTCTTGTTTTATACGCAGTTTTTTGAGTTTTTAGTGGAAAAATCCGCTCAAAAACCATCAAAAACGGGCAGAAATGTCCTAAATTCTCAGACTAAGTTAATTTTAAAAGCGCATAACTCAAAAGTGGGCGGAGCTAGAGGAAAGTTGTCAATTACAAACTTGCTCCAAATTCAATTTTGAACAATTTTGCAATTGATCACTTTTTTCTAGCTCCGCCCACTTTTGAGATATGCGTCTTTAAAGTTAAGGTGCTCATTTCCCTCCAAGAGAGAGGACGCGCGCCAAGAGAGACGCAGAGAAACGGGGCGCCACCCTGGGTGCTAGCGTGCCTCGACTTCAAAGGCGTATATCTCAAAAGGGGGTGGGGCTAGAAAAAAGTTGTCAACAGGAAAGTTGCTCCAAATTTAATTTTAAACAACTTTGTAGTTGATCACTTTTTTCTAGCTCCGCCCCTTTTTGAGATACATCCAATTTTGTAGCATCTAACTTGAAACAGGTGTTCTAGATGGTTTTCGAGCGGGGATTCGTCATTTTAAGAGCATTTCAGCCGGAAAAACAGTGAAAACCCAGGAAAAACCAAAAAACTGCTGAAAATGACAATTTTTCCGTTCTTTTCCACTCAAAACCAATCATTTTAGGCCAGTTTAGGCCATGAAGGCAGTTCATCATATCCTAGGCTCTTTCAGGCATTTTAGGCTGTTTCTTGGTCATTTCGGGCCAATTTAGGCTTAATTTAGGCTAATCTAGGCCTATTGTAGGCCATTTTAGGTCATTTTCAGGCCTTCTAGGCCCATCTAAGGCCTATTTTCCTGGGATTTTTCTCTAACACCCTCCTCGATTGCAGTACTCCCTCTATCTCCCTTTCCTTCTTATTCCGGAGGAAAAAACCTCCCAACTGATTATCTATGCAAAGAAATTGACAATCGTTCTCTGCGTCTCTTCCAATTTTTCATCTCTCCCTCTCTCTCTGTGTACTCTGAGAGAAGGGGAGCAATTGTCACTCTTCTCTTGTTACACTCCGTTTTTTTCCTCTGTTTGTTTGCTTGATGACGGAGGGTAAATGTTGCCGAATTTCGTTTTTTTTTTCCGACACCGGTGGCCTAAAATTGCCGTTTTTGAACGAAAATTAGTGGTTTTTCATCTTTGAAGGCGCATATCTGACAAGTGGGCGGAGCTAGAGAAAAGTTGTCAATTGCAAATTTGTTTACAATTAAGTTCTAAGCAAGTTTGCAGTTGACAACTTTTTTCTAGCTCCGCCCATTTTTGACTTATGCGCCTTTAAAGTTGAAATTGTTGGTTTTTTGACCTACTTTGAGCCATTTTCGGCTCAAAGTTGACCATTTTCCTCCAAATTTTCACCATTTCCAATAATTTTTTTTTGCAGGAAACGCCTCCTACGTCGAGGCGACAATCCCGGAAGAAACGATTCGTTTCTGTGGGGAGAACGTGGTTGTGTTCAACGCTTTGGAAAGATTCATTCCAGATGTGACGGACGCCGATCCGGCCACTTTTACGACTATGGTGAGTTGAGATTGATCATTTTTTGATGGATTTTATGGCTGAAAATTGGATTTTCAGCTGTAAAAAGCCTGAAAATCCCTGGAAAAACTGAAAATTGTGGTGAAAAATGGTTAAAAATGGGATTTTCGGGAGAAAAATCCTATTTTGGGGTTATTTTTAAGCCATTTTCTGTCAGTTTTTGGGCTCTTCTAGGAGAAGTTTAATGCCATTTTCAGGCTATTTTAGGCTGCTTTTTAGGCTATTTTAAGCCTATTTTCAGGTTGGTTTCAGGCTGTTTTAGGCCATTTTTAGGCTATTTTGAGGCTATTTTAAGGCTGTTTTCAGTCAGTATTTAGGCTATTTTCAAGCTGTGTTTAGGCGATTTTTAGGCTGCTTTTAGACAATTTACAGGTCCGTTTCAGGCCAGTTTTGGCCATTTTTAAGCCATTTTCAGGCTATTTTAGGGCTATCTATAGGCCTATATTTATACTGTTCCAAGCTATTTTGAGGTCATATTCAAACTATATCTAACCGATAATATGGATGTTTTTGGAAAAAATAATTTTTTTTTCTAAATTTCAGACAAGTTTTCCTGATTTTTGTCTGAAAATTAAGAAAAAAATTACTGCTTCAAAATTGAAAAAAACTGAAAATTGCCATATTTTTAGGTGATATAATTGGTGGCAATAAAAATTGTATCATCAAAAAAATTGGAGAAAAGAAATAATTTGATGGCTGTGAAATTTGATCCTGGGGCCAATTTTTTTCTCACGCCATTGCCTTTTTTTCCATTTTTTTCCACTTTTTTCCCACTTTTTTTGCTGAAAAATGAAAATTTCATAGCAGAAAAAAAATTATTCTGAGCAAGGATTAATAGAGAGAAGAGAGGAGGTGTAGTTGGAATTTTATGATTATCACATGTGCAAATCTCCATTTTTCTCTGCGTCTCTCACTTTTTGTCACTATTTTTTTTGGAGGAAAAAAAAAGGAAAAAAAAGTTTATTAACATCATTATTGATGCATGTTTTTCTCGGTTTTTTCTCAGTTTTTCACGGTCGTTTCAGGTTTTTTGACGCTGTTTTTCTCGACTTTTTAGGCGGATTTTTTCAATTTTTGACTCAAAAAAAGGTTAACGTGTACACAATAAGTTTTTTTGAGAAAAAGCAGTGAACAATTTTTGGTGAAACAGAACTTTTTTTTCAAAATTTATTTTGGAGCAAAAAAGTCTGAGCACAAAAATTCACTGTTTCAAAATAAATCACTGAACGGAAGGAAAAATTGAGAACCAATAAATACGTCGCTATTTTGAAATAGAACTGTGTAGAAATAATACTGCTCCATATCTCAAAAATGGGTGGAGCTAGAAGAAAGTTGTCAACTGCAAAGTTGCTCCAAATTCAATATTGAACAAGTTTGTAGTTAACTATTTTTCTCTAGCTCCGCCTCTTTTCGAGTTATGCGCCTATAAAGCTGGGGCGCCTCTTGGAAAGGGGCAGGCGCGCAGGGGCGCCCTAACTTTGAAGGCGCATAACTCAGAAGTGGGCGGAGCTAGAAAAAATTTGTCAACTGCAATATTGCTCCAAATTCAATATTAAACAAGTTTATAGTTGACACTTTTTCAATAGCGCCGCCTCTTTTTGAAAAATGGGACAGTTCTATTTTGACATAGTTCTATTCCGAAAGAGCGCCATAAATACATGACAGCTCCTTCAATTAGTAACTTTTCCTACTGTTTCAAAATTAATAATAGTTGTTCTCCAGCACATTAAATCAGTATTTATTCAATAATAAAAATTTCTCTCCAAAAAATTTTGAAACAGTAAAAATGATTTGTTTTCTTGTTCAAGTTATTGCTCAAAATTTGATAAAGTTTTGCTTTGTTTTTTTATGAAACAGCAATTTTTTTTATTTATCGACTGTCTGAAATACACTAGATCAATTTTTTTTGAAACAGTAAAATTCTCTAGTTTTTACTGTTTCGAAAATCTTCCCCTAAAAAATTCGAACAGTAAAAATTTTAATCACTCGTAGGCCACGCCATTTCTGAAGGTTTTTAAAATTTAGGTATAAATATTTTTTTAATTTGAGTCAAATTATTTGAAAAATTTCTGTTTGAAACCTTTTCAAATGTAAACTCTAATAATTTAGAATAAATAAAAAACAGTACTGGAGATCTTTGAAACAGTGATAAAAAAGTTTTCGATTTTTTTGAAAAATGAAGTTTTTTCTGTTTCAAAAGTTTACATAGAAATGATTCTTTAGAAGTTCAGTCACTATGCTTGAAGTCTAAATTTTTGAAGTTTTTGAAAAATTCTCTCTGAAAATTTTGAAACGGTGTTTTAAAAAAAAAACATTGTTGGTTTTCAAAAATTTCACTGTTTCAAAATTTATGCATACAATTTTTTCAAACCAAAATGAATATTCCACGATCATCGATATGTTGACTAGATTTGAACTGAAAATTTTTTTACTGTGGAATTTGAAATTTAACGGCATTATTTAAAAATCTCAAAAATACTACAAACATTCTATTTGAAACAGTAAAAAAAAGTATTTTACTGGAACGAATAGAATGATAAGTGTTTATGAAACGAAATGCGAAAAAAAACTTTGAAAATTGTAAAAAAGTTTTTTTTTCCAGAACTTTTCCTTGTTTCCAGTCAAAACCATTGGTCGTATTCAAAGAAATGTCAATATTTCAGTATTTATCAACATTTCCCTCCAATAAATATTGAAACAGTAAAATTGGTACGAGTTATCGCTTGAAATTCGGCAAAGCTTTGCTTTATTTTTTTTTGAAACAGGTTTTTTTTCTTCAATTTTTACTGTTTCAAAAATTTTCTGACTCAAAATTCGAACAGTAAAATGTGATGCATTTTCAGTCTGCGCTTCTAAGCTTCCGAGAAATTAGGAATCAATTTTTGAAAGAGTGGATCTTTTTCTTTCCAGGTAGATTTTTCAATTGCAAGCCAAAACTGACTTTCGATTATGAAGACTAACAGTTTGACAATATTTTCGAAATTCAGGAAATTTCTACTCTAGAAATTTTGAAACAGTGAAAAAAAAATTTTCGTATTTTTTTGGTAAAATAAATTTTTTTACTGTTTCAAAAATTTTCAAAGAAATAATTCTTCAAAAGTTTAGTCACTCTGTTTAAAGCCTGAATTTCTGAAGTTTTGAAAAATTCTTTTAGTAAATTGTCAAACGCTTTGAGAAAAACTGTTGGTTTTCGAAAAATTTACTGTTTCAAAACTTATGCATGAAAAAAAATTTTCATGTTGGCGATTGCTTAATAATCGATCCCAGATTTCCTGAATTCTTACTGTTCCTTGTGTAAGAAATTCTTTCAGAAATAGCAACAGAATATTTTATGCACGAAATTTTTTCCTGTTTCAACCCCAAAAATATTCAAAAAAACAATACAATTTTTATTGGGTCAATAATTATCAAAAACATATTTTTCAAAATTTTTTCACTAAATTTTTTCAACCGAATTGAAATTCAAGTGCGATGATCTCAATATCTCAAAATTTCTTGAAATGTCTCTCCGAACAATTTTGAAACAGTCGAAAAAAAATTGTTTCGATTTTTTTTACTGTTTCGAAGTTCGAGCATTAAAACACTTTTGAGTAAAATGAATGTTAATCCAAACAAAGCAAATGAAAAAAAAAATCAAAAACGTACAGCAGGAAACTTTCGATTTTCTAGATTTTTTCGCTATTTTCGGCGAAAATCAAATTTTCCTTGTATGCAATCGACGAACCAACACGAACCAATATTTCAAAATTTATTGGAATTTCTCTCCGGAAATTTTTGAAACAGCTAATTTTTTTTGATTTTTCACTGTTTCAAAAAAAAACTAATGCAAAAAATTTCCGAAAAAATAAAAGTATTTGATTATGCCTGTTCTTCCGGAATACTTTTTTTCGTGTAAAAATTATTTTCTGTTTCAAACCTAGATGTATTCGAATGGTTTTTTTCCCTTGCCAACATCGAATGCTTCTGAAATCATGGAAAATCCACTAGAAATTTTTTTGAAACAGTGAAAATATTTTTTTTTTGTTTTTATGAATTTTTTTTCCGTTTTAAATTCCGAGCCTAAGAATAGACAAAAATTATTCCAGTGACTCAGGATTTTCTTTTACAACAGTAAAAACTAATATCAAAAATGCATACTGTTAAAAAAGTTATCTTATTCATAGCTGAAAGTTGAATAAACAGTTTTCAAGGACCACATTACAAATGTCGTAACATGAATTTTCCTTTGAACTTTTTACTGTTTTAAAAAAAACTTCCTATGACTGTAAATAAAATGCTGTTATTCTTGCGAACTCAACATTCTCATGCAGTAAGAAAAATTCTTCGAACATATTTTACTGTTTCAAGCTAAATTTTTTTCACTGATGCTATTGAAGCTTGGAAAATTTCTATCCTTGTTTGCTATCCTATTTTTTTTTACTAATTTGATCCGATTGTAAACTCGACAGCTCCGTAAATTTTTTCAACCCTGATTCTGTAAAATTTTGAAACTGTAAAAATAATTTTGCATCTGAAGAATTTTTTTCGGATCGTTTCGATTTCAGAGTTTCAGAAAAATAATTTTTTTGTCCAGATCTCAATCCAATACTGTTGAAAATTGCCTGTCATTTATTTAAAAAAAATTTTTTGAAATAGCAAAAAAAATTTTGGGCTCAATATGATATTTAAATCGCCTAAGAACCACAAAAAATTTTATTCGAAATTTCATGAAACAGAATTTTTTACAGGTTCACAATCACGATTTTAGTTGAAAAATCGACCAAAAAAGTCAAAAAATGGCATAATATTGCTGAAAATTAGCTGAAAATAGCAGAATCTTCGAGATTTTCACTAAAAAACCATTCAAAATCGGCGAAAATTCACCCAAAATTGGACTAAAACCATCAAAAACGACTTCAAAGTCCAATAAATTTACCAAAATCACCCACAAAATGCTCATTTTCTCTTATAAACTCCTATTTTCCTCCTAAAAATCACTAATTTCCCTTCATTTTTCAGTCAGAACGACGTCCCTCCATCGAAAATCTGACGATCGACGCGTCGAAGGTGCTCGTTCCAATAGTGAGCCCCCTGCATTCTTCAGCCACGTCACTCAGGTGAGCCATATCTCTTTTTCCATGAGAGCTAGGGAGAAGTTGTCAATTACAAAAATGTTTGAAATTAAATTTAAAGCAAGTTTGATGTTGACAACTTTTTTCTAGCTCCGCCCACTTTTGAGATATGCGCTTTTGAAGTTTAGGTACTAGGTGGCCCCTCCTTATTGGGTGCCTGAGCTTTAAAAGCGCATAACTCAAAAAGGAGTGGAGCTAGAAAAAAGTTGTCAACTGCAAACTTGCTCCAAATTTAATTTTGAGCAACTTTGTAATTGATAATTTTGTTCTAGCTCCGCCCCTTTTCAAGTTATGCGCTTTTAAAGTGACCCCACGGTGGCATCATGAGAGACGCAGACAGCTAGAGTGTCTCTTTCTCTGCGTCGTTGTTTTTTTTACTGTTTCACAAGTTTTCGGATAATGAGTTGTAAATTTTCCAAAATGATCTTGGCATTGTGAAAATTGAACATTTCAAAACAAAAAAAAAGTCCCGAAAAAATTTTTTTTACCGTTTCAAAAATTTTGAAAAAATTGAAATTTTGAATAGTTTTTGATCAATAATAAGCCGGTGGAGCTACAGAAAAGTTGTCAGATGCAAAGTTATTCAAAATTCAATTTCAAGCAAGTTTCCTGTTGACAATTTTTTTCTAGCTCCGCCCAGTTTTGAGATATGCGCCTTTAAAGTTAGGGTGCATCCTGGAGGAGGGGGAGGGGGGACCGAACTTCAAAGGCGCATATCTAAAAAAGGGGCGGAGCTAGAAAAAAGTTGTCAACTACAAACTTGCTTCAAATTCAATTCTGAGCAACTTTGTGGTTGACAACTTTTTTCTATCTGCCCTTCTAATAAAGGTTTTTTTGCAAAATACCGAAAGACACCCTAAAACATCGAGTTTCAGACCGTTTTTCATGGTTTTTACACCATTTTTCTCCGATTTTTCTCATTTTTTCCCTGAAAACTCCATTTTTCAGGACCTCAAAAAACGGGAAAGCCCGCAACGACACGACGACAATGCCACCGAACAACGGCTCCTCCACGATGAGGAGGAGTCATTATTAGCCATGATGAACGACGGAATTGCATATGTTGATTATCTTATTAATGTGAGTTTAAAAGGCCTTAAATGGCCTAAAAGAGGCCTAAAACGGCCTGAAATGGGCCTAAAATGGGCCTAAAACGGCCTGGAAAACGTCTAATCTTTCTAGGCTAGTCCAGGCGGATTTAGGCTGTTTCAATAGCCTAAATAGGTGTTGGAAAGGCCTAAAATGAGCCTAGAATGGCCTAAAGTGACTTAGAGAGGGCCTAAAATGACCTAAAATGGGCCTAAAACAGCCTAAAATAGCACAGGAAGGCCCGGAAATTACCTAATCTTTCTGGGCCAGTCCAGGCGGTATCAGGCCTTTTCAGAGGTATAAATAAGGGTTTGAGAGGCTTAAAAAGCCTGAAACGACCTAAAATGGGCCTAAAACGGCCTAAAACGGCCTTAGATGATCTAAGCCAGCCTAAACCTTTAAGGCCCGTTCAGGCCTATTTCAGGCCAATCCAGGCCATTTTTAGGTCTAAAATAGGCCTTAAACAAGCCTAAAACTACCTGCATCCCCAAAAAACCCCCAAATTCTTCCAGAAAACCGAAGAAATGACGAGAAAACTGAACGAATCCACCGACTCGGAGGGTATTTGTGCCGATATGGGCTACCGTAAATCCTCTTCCTCTGGAAGAGGATCCATGACATCCTCCTCCATTATCCAGACGGATCGGATGTTCCTATCCACAATGTCCACTCCGAGAAGACCCCCATCCCGAATTCCGGCCTTGATGACAAAGAGTTTGCATGCTCCGAGGTATGTTTGGGGTGTATCTAGAAAAGGGGCGGAGCTAGAAGAAAGTTATCAACTACAAAATTGTTTAAAATTGAATTTGGAGCAAGATTGCAGTTGACAACTTTTTTCTAGCTCCGCCCACTTATGAGTTATGCGCCTTTAAATTTGGAGCGCCCTAGGGAGAGGGGCCAGTAAGCTCCAAAATTTTAAAGGCGCATATCTCAAAAGTGGGCGGAGCTAGAAAAAAATTTTCAACAGCAAACTTGCTTCAAATTCAATTTCAAACAACTTTGTAGTTGATTATTTTCCCATAGCTCCACCCATTCACCCAATTTTCCCATCCAGATCCAACTCGACCCCACAACGATCGGCCTACGGATCCGGAGAGCAGCTGTGCCATCAGGATTACGGTAGCTACCGATGGGAGTACGGTAGACAACAGGAGACGGAGATGTTGTTGAGTCGAAGTCAGGATAGGCGACAACAAAGGGCCAGTAGCTATGATCCAAGGTGAGTTGGTGGCCTAACTTTTCAAAATATGGCCTAACTTTTCAAAATATGGCCTAACTTTTCAAAATATGGCCTAACTTTTCGAAATATGGCCTAACTTTTCAAAATATGGCCTAACTTTTCGAAATATGGCCTAACTTTTCAAAATATGGCCTAACTTTTCAAAATATGGCCTAACTTTTCGAAATATGGCCTAACTTTTCAAAATATGGCCTAACTTTTCAAAATATGGCCTAACTTTTCAATATATGGCCTAACTTTTCAAAATATGGTCTAACTTTTCAATATATGGCCTAACTTTTCAATATATGGCCTAACTTTTCAAAATATGGCCTAACTTTTCAAAATATGGCCTAACTTTTCAAAATATGGCCTAACTTTTCGAAATATGGCCTAACTTTTCAAAATATGGCCTAACTTTTCAATATATGGCCTAACTTTTCAAAATATGGCCTAACTTTTCAATATATGGCCTAACTTTTCAATATATGGCCTAACTTTTCAATATATGGCCTAACTTTTCAAAATATGGCCTAACTTTTCAAAATATAGCCTAACTTTTCAAAATATGGCCTAACTTGTCCTCTTCCAGATGCCTCCTTGCTCTCCATCCCTCTGCTTCTCTGCGTCTCTCCACCTCTGCCTCCGCCTCCATCTACAGTACCCCATCCGCATCCTCCTTCTCTCGTCTGCTCCCGAAACGTCCAAAATGGATTCGCCACCAACCTACAGTACTCCTGGCCGAGTCTACCGTATCCCTGGATTCGTTGGGAGGAGGTCAGATGAAAAAATCCCATGGAGGATTCTATTTGGATTCGGATGAGGATTCAGAGGATTCTATGGATCCTGGAGACTCTATGGAGGAGGGCACCCCCAAAAAGCGGATCAAAAAGCTGTCCCTGAGGAAGTTGAAGGACAAAAATCGGAAAAAATTCAGGTAAAAAAAAATTTTTTTGATCAAAAAAAAATTTTTTTTTCCAAAAAATTTTTTTCCAGAAACTCCATCCGCCGCCTTCATCCTCCCTCCTCATCACAACCCTCACAAAATATCGATTTTTCCAGTTTTCTCTGCGTCTCTTCGCCAATTTTTTATCTCGCCATCGCATTCCTCTTCCGCGTTTTGCTATTTTTCACCGAAATTTTTTTCTAATTCATCGATTTTTTTTTCGATTTCTTTGTCGTTGCGGGCAATTGTTTTGCCTTTTTTCCCTAAAATTTGAATTTTTCCCCGAAAAAAAATTCGAAAAATTGTGTTCCTAAAATATCAATATTTGATACGGTTCTTTGCTTTTTTTTAGTGCATTCTTCTAGTTTTTTCTATATATTTTGTGAGATTTTATTGATTTTTTTATTATTTTGACAAGAAGAATGAATGATTTGCTGTTTTGATTCGAGAAAACCGGAGAAAATTACAGAGAAACAAAAAATAACAATTTCGCGACGAGACCCGAATTGCGAAGTTTGTCGCTGCGCCTTTAAAGGTACAGTCGTCGGGGAAAAACAAATTTTGCTCAGGATTACATGTTTTTCTAGGATTTTTCGAGGAAAAAGGCTATTTTTCCGAGAAAAAAAGCTATTGAAAGTAAAAATAGGCTAAAAATTTGAAATTAAAACATAAAGAAAAAATATTTTGGGCATAAAAATTGAAAAAAAAAATTTTCACCGAAAAAATGTTTTTTTTTTCAGATTTTTCAGAGGAAAATTTCAGATTTCTGGTAGATCAATTTGCTTGAATGTCCAGTTTTTATACAGAATAATCCCAGAAAAATTCC
The DNA here is from genome assembly GCA_000143925.2 of Caenorhabditis brenneri. Classification (NCBI taxonomy): domain Eukaryota; kingdom Metazoa; phylum Nematoda; class Chromadorea; order Rhabditida; family Rhabditidae; genus Caenorhabditis; species Caenorhabditis brenneri. The sequence continues at coordinate 59,355 of GL380169.1, read as the reverse complement.
ATGAAAACTTTTTTTTTGTGAAAAAAATATTTTTTGATCTACACCTCTAAAAACAAGTTTTTTCTGGGAAAATTAGTCAAAAAATGTTTCGAAAACCCGCAGAAAACAATTTGGCGCTGCCAAAATTCGATAAATCGATCCGCATGTGATTTCTAGTTCATTCTCTACGATTTTCCGATTTTTTTGCCAATTTTTCGGATTTTTCGCTTTTTTTCACTGTTTTCTGTGGATTTTTCTTTTTCCTAAAGAAGTATTGGTAAATTTTGTCCATTCAGTGAGAATCCCAGCGAATTTTGGCATAATTTTTGAGTTTTTTGTCAATTCTCGTCATTTTTCCCAATTTTTCGTGCATTTTCGCATCTTTTCCGGTGTTTTTCCCGAATTTTCGCCTATTTTTTCCTGATTTTTCAACTTTCCGCCTAATTCCGACCCCCTAATTCCAGAAAATCAATGTCTACTAACAGTAGTAACGGTAAACGAGAAAAGAGGACAAGCCCCCGTAAGCGGCGCCCTAAGCCAACTTTCGTGCCAGGTATGCACTTTTAGGCAATTTTAGTCATAATTTGAAGATTTTAACCCAAAAAATTGGAAAATTCTGCGTTTTTTACCCCAAAAATCGCCGAATTTTTCCGAAAAAAAAATTTTTTTTTTGTAATTTTGGGTAATTTTCGCCGAAAAAAAGCAGTTTAGGCTATTTTTCCCTTATTTTTTTATTGTTTTCCGCCTTATTTCCATTTTCCAGGATGCACAAAGTGTGGAGAAGTCCACATGTCGCTGGCATGTGTGCCTGTGGCGCCCCCAGCCCCAGCCCCAGTTCCCGCCGTCAAAAAAGGTCAGTTTCAAAGATTTTTCAGAGAAAAAAAGAATTATTTTTTGAAAAATTGAGAAAAAACAAAAAAAAAAAGAGCAATTTTCGGTGTATTTCGAAGAAAATTCAGCAGTTTTAATGGAAAAAAACTGCAAGAAAATGCCACGTTTCACTAGAGCACCGTAGTCCTTAAAGGCGCATAGCTAGGTAATGTAGGTTGGGTATCGACGCGATTTTGCTTTATTTGAGCTTTATGCAAAACAATTTGGGCAGAAAATTAAAAAAAACAGTAGTTTTTTTTTGCAGAAATCATCGGCGGCCAGGACAACAACAACAACGCTCCACAGAAGAATCGAAATGGGACGCCGAGTCCTCCTCCAGCCCCGGTCCCCGTAAAAGAAGGTCAGTTTTGAAGATAATTTTGAAAAAATTTCGTTTTTTAAAGAAAATTGAAAGGAAAATATGAAAATTTTGCGTTTTTCGGTGAAAAATCAGCAGTTTTAAGGAGAAAATCCTGTAGAAAAATGCCACGTTTCTCTCAGAGTACCGTAGTCCTTAAAGGCGCATAGCTAGGTAACATAGGTTGGGTCTCGACACGATTTTGCTCATTTTGTGGTTTTTCGTGGATTTTTTGTAATTTTTCAGCGATTTCCATTGGTTTTTTTTGAGTTTCATTCGATTTTTTTAATTAAAGTTATCGAAAACTTCTCAAAATATTGCCAAAAAACTGAAAACATCTCAAAAATCAAAGAATTACTCGATTTTTATCGTAATTCGCGAATCTTCATTGATTTCCCAACAAAATTATCTTATTTTTTTGGATTTTTTTATTTTCAGTCTTTTTTCACTTGTTTTCGCCAAAATTCCTATCAATTTTCGTTGAAAACTGCAAAATTTCGGCAAAATTTCCACCAAAATTTAAAGGCGCACGCAATATCCATGTCTCGTGGGTCTCGCCACGGCCTCCATTTCTCACGGTACCGTCGTGTTTTCTAGTGTTTTTCCCGGCTTTTTATCGATTTTTCGCCTTTTCTATCAAAAACGTATTTTTTTAGCAATGCATCGCATGGGGATTGCAAGATCGGCGGCGTGGAGGGAGAGAAACGGTTGAATTTGAAAAATTTGAGCAGAAAATTGAAAAAACAGTTGGTTTTTTTTTGCAGAAATCATCGGCGGCCAGGACAGCAACAACAACGCTCCACAGAAGAATCGAAATGGGACGCCGAGACGTCCGAGGCCTCCGAGGGACAATCGACAGAGTGAGTAACAGCGGAAAATCGATAATATTGGATGAAAATCGACGGGAAACGCTTTCGAAAATCGAATTTTGACGCCGAAAATGCGTAGATTAGCACCAGAAAATTAGAAATTTTACGTTAAATCAGCGGAAAATCGGGTTTCGGAGACAGGCGGTGCCAAGTGGAAATTTGTATTTTTCGCAGAATTTTCGCGTTTTTCTCGATTTTTTCGCGAAGAATCAGCAGAAATAGGAAAACATTCTTGTTTTTAGCGTGAAAAAAAAGATTCTCAGCGGAAAATGTGCTGAAATCCTCGTCTTTTGCGCAAATTTTCTATTTTTCGCGGAAATCGATCGAAATTTTGAAAAATAGGCTAAATTCAGCAGTACGCTGGCGGTTCCACCCAACTTTCACTGAATTTCTTCGAAAATGAGCGGTGTAGAGCCAAAATTAGGGGTCTTGGCCCTGTTTTTTCGAATTTTGCCTTTTGTTGGCTGGAATTCAGGAAAACAAGCGAAATTCCTCAAAAATGGCCCAAGTTTTCAGTTTTTCCGGTCAGAAAATATCGAAAATAGGTGATTTTTGAAGATGGGCGGTATGAAAACACGCGCCTGTAAATACTGCAGTTGGGGCATTTTTGATTTCCTAGGGGGCATCGCGGGCATTCGATTCTATCAAACTTTGTACAAAACACATTTGTACTAAGGAGGAATCGAACCCGGGCCACACGTTTGAAGTTCAAACGCGTTATCCACTTCTCCAAGACGGACACAAGATACAAAGGGCAAGAAGATAATTATATCTTTTACGTCAAAAATTTTTCCGAAACTTCATTTTCGTTCTGTTTCAATTTCACGTCATTTTTTGATTGGCACTATTTGGAGGGGTCACAAAGTTATATCACATGAGTCGGGGATTTTCCTAAGCCTATTTCTTAGAGGGTGTATCCCCCATGCTTCCAGCGTGCTGAGCTTGGGGGGAAGGTGTAGTCAGTTGGCTCCCGGGATTTTACTAAGCCTATTTCTTAAAGGGTGTATCCCCCATGCTTCCAGCGTGCTGAGCTTGGGGGGAAGGTATAGTCAGTTGGCTCCCGGGATTTTACTAAGCCTATTTCTTAAAGGGTGTATCCCCCATGCTTCCAGCGTGCTGAGCTTGGGGGGAGGGTGTAGCCAGTTGGCCCGTATATTTTACTAAGCCTGTTTTTACAATCATATATACGAAATTGGGGCGAGCGTTTAGGAAGTTCTGCTCCATAGTTTCTTATTTTGAGATATTCAGAGTGCTAAACTTGAGGAAATGCCGTAATGATCAAAAAAGCTTTTCCAGCCTTTCTATTGCGTGGATTTTATGAAAGTAGAGCACGGGGTGGGGCGGGGGAGGACGGTTCAAATTTTTTAAATTCACGTTTCTGTCATTTATGCAAAATGCCCCAATTGGAATATTTACTAGAACCTTTTTTCTTGTTTTCGAGATTTTTCCGCTCTAAAAATCGCTTTAGTTGCTCTAAAATCGGATTTTTTGCTCGAAAAATTTCAGGCTTTTTCCACTCTGAAAATTGTGATTTTTCAGCCGAAATAACCCGATTTACCCCTAGATTTTCTCATCAAAACTATCTATTTTCCAGGAGTTTTCCTCAAAGATACCGCATTTTCGCCCTGAAAATCCCTACTTTTTGCTAAAAACCCACGTATTTTTTCTAATTTTGCACGAAAATCCCATTTTTTCGCTCGAAAAATATCAATCTTCCTGAACACACGCGCATTTTTGACCTGAAAATCTCTACTTTTCACCGAAAACCCTCATATTTCTGCACGAAAATCCCCTTTTTCGCTTCAAAATTATCGATTTTTCGGCCGAAATCCCATTTTTTCGCATCAAAACTATCGCTTTTTCCGAGGATCCACCCGCATTTTCACCCTCAAAATCTCTACTTTTTGCTAAAAAAAACCCCCATATTTTTGCACGAAAATCCCACTTCCCGCTTCAAAACTACCGATTTTCCAGGATCCACGCGCGCATCATCACCACCACCAGGAGCACCATCGAATGCTCCGCGTCGCCCGGTCCCCACCGCTTCTTCCTCCTCCTCCACGAAGCATCTGGCTCCATCGATCGCCTCTCTGATGCGTCAACCAATAATTCGTACATCGAATCCATACTCCTCCTCGTCGCATCATTCAACGACGATGGATCATCGTCGAAACGTTGGGGGCGTGTCCTCCATCTCGTCGTCTTTTAGCAACAGTAATTATCATTCTTCGTTTCATCAACATAATAATAATAATCGCAATCATCCACATCATCGAAATGAGAATCCACGTGGATTTGGAGGTGGATTTGGTGGATTTGACTCGAGACCTCCACCACGTAAACCACGGGGAGGAGGAGCACCGTATTACAGTGCACTGAGACCCATGAGAAATGTGGTGCCGCCGAATGAGAGACATATGCAGGCGCTCAATGATCAGTTGAGACGATTCTCGTATGGAACGGAGGACATGTATCAGGAGATGCCGGTAAGAGATGAAATTGGGTTTTTGGAGTGATTTAGAACTGGAAATCGTGATTTTAGAGTATTTTCCGCTAGAAAATTGACAAAATTAGGATATTTTGGCCTGGAAACCGCTCAAAATAGGCAATTTTGGTACAAAAATCATTAATATTAAGCGGTTTTTGACAGCGAAAATCGATTTTTTGAGGAATTTTAGCTTAGAAATTCTAGGGATCAGCCGCAAAATTCGGGTTATTTATGCTTATTTTTCGGAAAAAATCAGAAGAAAAAGGGTTTTTGGAGTGATGTTGAGCTAGAAATCGTGGTTTTTGAGCATTTTTTTGCCAGGAACTCGTTAGGTTAGGTTATTTTTTCCTGGAAACCCGTTGACAATAGGCGATACCAAAAATTGACACTTCGGCACACTTTTTCCCCCGTAAATCGACAAAATTGAGCTATTCCGGTCCCCTTTTCTTGAAATTGAGATTTTCGAGCATTTTTTGCCTAAAAAAGCGGTTTTCGAGTGATTTTGAGCCCAAAGATCGCCGAAAAACAGCTTCTCGACGGCGGAAATCGTGATTTTCAAGTGTTTTTTTCCTGAAAATTCACAAAATAAGGCTAATTTGGCCTGGACACCGCTGAAAATCGGAGTTTTCGGAGATTTTGCTTTACTGGGTTTTCGACAGAAAACTGGGGTGAAAACAGAAAAAAATTAGTGTATTTTCGTGTTTTTCGTTGAAAATTGAGCAGTTTTAGTGGGAAAAACCTGTAGAAAAATGCGACGTTTTACTCGAGTACCGTATGCTTCAAAGGCGCACGCGCTTGTTTTGTAGGTTGGGTCTCGACGCGATTTCGCTGAATTCTAAGTTTTTTGCTGATTTTTCGCCATTTCAGGGTTTTTCTCGCGTTTTCCAGACACGAACATCGAAAATTTTCCAAAACAACGAAAGATTTTTCGAATTATCTGAAATTTACTTGATTTTCAGAGATTTTTGCGATTTTTTCTGATTTTCACAAAACTGGTCGACTATTTTTTCAAATACCAGCTTTTTCAATGTTTTTTTCACTTTTTTCGTGGAAAATCTTATCAATTTTAGTTGAAAACCGCAAAATTATAACCGAAATATGGCTGAAAATGGGGCAAAACAGCCCGAAAGCCACCAAACACTGACCATAAAAGCCCTTGACCTAACTTTTTCTCTTCCAGATGCCAACACCTCCACCATCACCAATGAAGCTGCGTCTACTGAAGCAGCTCGCTGCTAAATCACTGGCTCTCGCTCCTCCTCCACCTCCTCCAGAATCTCCTCCATCGAAAAAGACCACTATCAGCCAGGGTCCGGTGGTTCCGGAGGGTGAAATGTACATTTTCCGTCGTCAGCGAATCTATGATGAGCACGGAAAACGCGTCGGCGAAGCGAAACGAACCGCTTACAAGGCCCATTTGACTGGCGACAAAATAATTCTTGTGGATTTGGACGAGGATCTCGTCTTTTAGAGAGAGAGAGAGAGAGAGATTAGCCGTTTTCAGGCCTGTTTTAGGCTTTTCTAGGCCCTGATGGACCCATTTTGGGCCTGCTTGGATCGAATTGTGTTAGGCTTTTCTAGGCTCTTATAGACCCGTTTAAGGCTCTTATAGACCCATTTTAGGCCCTTTTAGACCCGATTTAGGCCTTTGGAGACCCATTTTAGGCCCGTTTAGACCCAAATTAAGGCCCGATTCCGGTGTTAATTCAGGCCTATCCTCAGGCCTTTTCGTGGCCTTTTCACCCACTTTGGGCCATTTTCCAGGCCTTTATGAGGAATTTTCAGGTCTTTTTGATGCCCATTCAGGCTCAATTGAGGCCATTTTAGGCTGATTTTAGGCCTATTTTCAAGCCTTTTTGAGGCCAACTCAGGCTCAGGGCCCAGGCCATAGCGAGATCCATTTTGAACATTTTGAATCAAATTCAGGCCATTTTTATATTTATTCTGAGCTTTTTAGGCCCATTCTAGGCCTTTTTAGGTCGCTTTCGGCTATTTTCAGGCCAATTTTGGGTTTATCAGGCTTTTTTGGGTCTATTTTAGGTCTTTCAGGCCTACTTCGAGCCCATTTTCGAAAAAAACTTTTCAGGCCTAATTAGGGTCTCTCGGGCCTATTTCAGGTCTTATTAGGCTTTTTACAGGCCCATTTTCGAAAAAAAAAACCGCTTCCAGGCCTAACTTGGGTCTATTCGGGCCTTTTTCTCTCATTTTCACGGCTCTCCGATTTACTTGTGATGTGAAAATGCGCTCTAATGAGAACTTTGCGATTGGAGCGCATTTGCCCACCATTCTATTCCTATTTAATGCTCTCGTGTCCTCCTCCTCCTGCATCCAGAAAATACAGAAAAATTCCTTTAATGTGTACAGTGTTTTATTACGTGTATTTCCCATTGTTTTTAATGAATTCTTATGAATTTTCCCACGTGTGACCCCGCCCCCGTGCCCTTTCCGGCCCCGCCCCCATTTATTTATATGCTCCCCCCTCCCCGCCCCACGCACGTGTTTCCACCGATCGTTTTTATAATTATTATTAATATTAATTCTGTATACGTCTCCCCCTACCGACACGCCCATTCTCTGAAAATGTTTAGCGATGTTCTACGTAAAATTAATGCTCAAGACATATACAAGGTTTGGGGTTTTTTGTCGTTTTTTTTTTACTTTTTTATGTTGAAATTGCGCTCTATTGCTAAAATTGGCAATGGGGCGCGTTTGAATTTTGAATTTTGAGCCAATCTGAACGATTTTGTCAGTAGAGCGCACTTGCATCTTTTGGAGTTTTTTCTGCGAATTTTGGCACCGTTTTTGACATTTTTATCAGTGGAGCGCGTGTACCTTCGTTTTTTTTTTCTCAACTTTTCAAGTTTTAGCGCTATTTCGACTATTTTTGTCCATGGAGCGCGTTTGAAATTCGCTTTTAGCGCCATTTTGACCTTTTTTGCTGATGGAGCGCACTTGCATTTGTTTTTATTCATTTTTTTGAATTTTTCGATTTTAGCGCCACATTGACATATTCCACGCGATCACCTATGACAATATTGATGGATTGGTGGCGTGAGTTTTTTGGAATTTTCGGATATTCTGGAGGAGGATTGATGGATTTTGGAGTCGTGGATCCATCGATTTTTGAGATTCAGGATTTGGGATCTTATGGATTCATGGATTTTCCCAAGATTCGTGAATTTGAATCTGGATTCTTGGATCCATTAATCCATGGATCCATGAATCCATGTATCCATGGATTTCTGAATTCATGGACACATTTTCGAATTTATGTACTGTTGGATACATGAATCCATGAATCTATGAATCCATGGATCCAGGGATCCTTGAATCCATGAATCTACGGATTTTCGTATCCATGAATCCATGGATTCATAAATCTATGGATCCATAAATCCGTAAATCCATGGATCCCGAAATCCTTGGATTCATGATTCTTTTTTCGAATTTTTGTATCTTTGGATCCATAAATTGGATCCATAATTTTTTTTTCAATCATGGATCCTCGGATCCATGAATCCACGGATTTTTCAATCCATGAGTCCATAAGTTCTTGGATCCAAAAAACCATGTATCCATGCATCCTTGGATCTATAAATCCATGAATTGTTGAATCCACGAATCCTTGGATTCTTGGATCCATGAATCCTTGGATCCATGAATCCGCGGATCCCTAAATCCATGGATCCGCCGATTTTTGGATCCATGGATTTCTGTATTCATGGATTTTTATTTCGAGTTTTTGGATCCATGAATCCATAAATCCACGGATTTTTGGATCGTTGAATCCAAAAAACAATGAATCCTTGGATCCATAAATTCATGGATATTTGGATCCTTAAATCCATGGATTCACGAATCCACCGATTCTTGGATCCATGGATTTCTGTATTCATGGATTTTTTTTCGAGTTTTTGGATCCATGAATCCATGAATCCATGAATCCTTCGATCCAAAAATCCACGGATCCATAGATCCTCAGATTCATGAATCCTTGGATTCATAAATTCAAAAATCCATGAATCTCAAAATCCAACCCACCCGAAATTCAGTGCATTCGTCCGAAACCAGCCGTTCGATCACAAGGACAAAAACGGTAATACCGTACTCCATCTGGCGGCGAAATTGAATCGTCGACTCCTGTGTCGCGCCGTCTGCGTCTTCGCCTCTCATCTGGATTTGTGGAATGTGAAGAATAACGATGGAAAAGTACCGATTGAAGTGACAGAGGATCCAAAGTGAAAAGGGGCGGGGCCTAAAAATTCACATGGCCTAACTTTCCAAAATATGGCCTAACTTTTTCAAAATATGGCCTAACTTTTCGAAATATGGCCTAACTTTTCAAAATATGGCCTAACTTTTCAAAATATGGCCTAACTTTTTCAAAATATGGCCTAACTTTTCGAAATATGGCCTAACTTTTCAAAATATGGCCTAACTTTTCAAAATATGGCCTAACTTTTCGAAATATGGCCTAACTTTTCAAAATATGGCCTAACTTTTCAAAATATGGCCTAACTTTTCGAAATATGGCCTAACTTTTCAAAATATGGCCTAACTTTTCAAAATATGGCCTAACTTTTCAAAATATGGCCTAACTTTTCAAAATATGGCCTAACTTTTCGAAATATGGCCTAACTTTTCGAAATATGGCCTAACTTTTCAAAATATGGCCTAACTTTTCGAAATATGGCCTAACTTTTCAAAATATGGCCTCACTTTTTGAAATATGGCCTAACTTTTCGAAATATGGCCTAACTTTTCGAAATATGGCCTAACTTTTCAAAATATGGCCTCACTTTTTGAAATATGGCCTAACTTTTCAAAACATGGCCTAACTTTTCGAAATATGGCCTAACTTTTCGAAATATGGCCTAAATTTCCAAAATATGGCCTAACTTTTCAAAATATGGCCTAAATTTTCAAAATATGGCCTAACTTTTCGAAATATGGCCTAACTTTTCAAAATATGGCCTAACTTTTCGAAATATGGCCTAACTTTTCAAAATATGGCCTAACTTTTCAAAATATGGCCTAACTTTCCAACCAAAAAACTCTTCCAGCATAAAACGCGACCTCCAGAGTCTATCTACCGTAAGAAGTACGGTAGACAGTCACCATATGGCCTATAATAAGGTGTTGATCGAGAAGAAAATCACGGAAAATCGGGAGCACAATTCGAATCAAAAAGTGATTCTCAGTTTGGATGGTGGCGGTCTTCGAGTCGTTTTGCAGTGCTCGGTGAGTGTTTTAGGCCCGTTTTAGGCTTTTTTGAGTCGGTTTAGGCTTTTTAGGCGGGTGATAGGCCGTTAAGGCCGGTTATATGACAATTCGGCCAGTTTTAGGCCGTTTAGGCTGGGTTCAAGCCAGTTTTAGGCTTTTCAGGTCGGTTTAATCCTCTCAGGCCTAAATTAGACTTTTAGGCCTGTTTTAGGGCTTTTTAGGCTCTTTCAGGCAGGTTTTAGGCTTTGATAGGCTTTTAAGGCTTGTTTTAGGCATTCCAGGCCTGATTAAGGCCGGTTCAGGCTTTTCAGGCCGGTTTTAGGCCTGTATAGGCCCATTCAGGACGCTCCAATCTAGGTCGATTCAGAAACATTTTAGGCCAATTTTAGGCTTTTAGGCTTGATTTAGGCCTTTCTAGATGGGTTGTAGGCCGTGTTCATGCCTAGTGCAGGTTTTTTGAAAGCCTAATTTAGGCCTGTTTTAGGCCCATCTAAAGCTTTTTTCAGGCCTTTCTAACATCCTTCGGCTCAGGCCTAGTTTAGGTCTCTCTTGAGCTTTTTAGGCCCTTCTCAGGCCTGTTTTAGGCTTTTAAGGCCGGTTCAGGCTTTTCAGGCCGGTTTTAGGCCTTTTCAGTTCAGTTTAGGCTTCTCCTAGTCTAGGTTAGGCTAGTTTGAGGCCCCTGTTAGGCTCATCAGGCCTATCTAAGGCCTTTTTCAGCCCTTCTTAGGCCCGCTTCAGGTCTAAAATAGGCCCTGTTCAGGCCTAGTTCTAGTTTAGGTCTGATTTAAGCCCGCTTAGAATTTTTCAGGCCCTTCTCAGGCCCCTCTAGGCCCCTCCACCCGCAACTTCAACCCCTTTTTCCAGATCCTCATGGCTATTGAGAGAGAAATTGGGGAGCCTCTTCGAAATCGAGTGCACTGGATCGCCGGCACCAGTTGTGGAGGCATTATGGCCAGTTCGATTAGTGTTGGTGGGTAGGAACGGCAAAAAATGGGTTTTTGCCCGGCAAGAGTTGGGCAAATCCTAGGCAAGAAGTTTGAAGACACCTATCTCAAAAGTGGGCGGAGCTAGAAAAAAGTTGTCAACAGGAAAGCTGCTCCAAATTTTATTCTGAGCAACTTTCCAGTTGAAAGTTTTTCGATTGCTCCGCCCACTTTTGAGATATGCGCCTTCAAATTTTGGAGAGAAGCAGACAGCGAGAGTGTCTAGTTGTCTGCGTCTCTCCCGCAGAGGCGCCTCAACTTTAAAGACGCATATCTCAAAAGTGGGCGGAGCTAGCTGAAAGTTTTCAACTGCAAAGTTGCTCAAAATTTTATTCTGAGCAACTTTCCAGTTAAAAGTTTTTCGATAGCTCCGCCCCTTTTTGAGAAATTTCAACTTTTTTTTGAAAATTATAAAAAATTATCAATGGAGCGCACTTTCCATTCCCAGGAATCGACCTAGCAGACGCTCTCCGCATCTACATTGTCATCCGAAAACGCATTTTTGGTGGAAACACTCAAATGTTTCCCAAACACTCGTCCACCGGCATTGAGACGTGTCTTCAGGAGGTGATGGGGGCCAAGACCCCCATGGCGAAGTGTACCGCCCATAAGTGAGTTGGGGGTGGAGCTAGAAAAAAATTGTCAACTACAAAGTTGTTTGAAATTAAATTTGGAGCAAGTTTGCAGTTGACAATTTTTTTCTAGCTCCGCCCACCACCGAGATATTTCCAGATTAGTGGTGACGACGGCAAAAGTCACACTGGCACCACCTCAACTCATCCTTTTCCGCTCCTACGCGCCACGAATCGATCCGAAAGAGTTTGAGCAGCTGGGATATTTCAATCCAAACAAGATTTTGCTGTGGAAGGCGATTCGGTGTACATCGTGAGTCTGGAATAGGCCTAGGAGGGCCTAGAAAGGCCTGAAACGGCCTAGAAAGCCTGGGAAAGCTTATAAGGCCTCGCAAGGCCTACTTGGCTCAAAAAAGCCTCTAAATGACATAAAATAGGCCGGAAAAGCCTGAAAACGGCCTAAAGTAGTCTAAAATGGCCTAAAACAGCCTAGAAATAGCCCAAAACCGCCTGAAAATGGCTTGAAAAGCCTGAAATGGGCCCAAATTAGGCCTGAAAAAAATAACAGTTTCAAAAAAAATTATAAATTTTATTGAGAAAAAACGGCCGTTATATCACGTCTTAACCGCACATGAAGCAGAAAAATTGTAGTTTTCGTGATATTTGTAGTCTTTGTAGTCAAGTTGGAGCTGCTTGGGAAGTTCTGGAGCGGCTTAGGAGATGATTGAGAGACTTATGGCGGCTTAACCAGTGGTGGAGCTGCTTCGGGGTCCGGTGGCGAAGGGCTTGTAGTCTTTGTAGTCTTTGTAGTCTTCGTAGTCGAGAAAATGGGGTCGGAGCGGCTTAGGGGTCGAGTGGAGCAGCTTGGAAGGCTCTGGAGCTGCATAAGGGGTTCTGGAGCGGCTTGGAAAGTTCTGGAGATGCTTAGAAGGTTCTGGAGTGGCTTCGGAGGTAAGAAAGTTCTGGAGCGGCTTAGAAACTTTCGGAGCGGCGTAGGAAATGATGAAGAGGCTTGACCAGTGGAATAGCATCTTCAGAAGTATGGAGCGGATTAGAAGGTTCTGGAGCGGCTTAGAAATCTCGGAGAGGCCAAGAAAAGCATCAAAGCGGCTTAGAAAAACATGAAGAGGCTTTGGAACTTTCAGAGCGGCTTAGGAAAACTAAGCCACTAAAAACAAAAGCAAAAAAACTGGGAAACGGTTCGGTGCGGCTTAGAAAGCCTTGGAGCGGTTTAGCAGAGCTCTAGAGGCCTGAAACTCTCTAGTCAAGCTTCAAGACAATCTCATCAGTCTCAGCCTGAAAGGCCTCAGCCTGACCGACCTCAGACCCCGAGGTCTCGGCCCCAGAGGCCTCGAAGGCCTGAACCTCAGCCCACTTGGCCTCGAGCCACTCCAACCGGCACCCCAACTCCATGTTCCCTGTCCGGAGCCCCTGAACCTCGAGGGCCCGCCCCCAGGCCTCCTGCTCCAGGACCAAGCTCCGCCCCTCGAGCTCCCGGTTCTGCTCCCGCAACTCCTCTGTCTCCCGAGCATCCCACGCCACCTCGTACTCCAGAGTTGCGAGCTCCCTGTGGAGCCGCTGGTTCTCCTCCCTCCACTCCTGCGCCTCGTCCCTCGCAAGCTCCGCCTCTTTTTGGAGCACATCTCCAAATCTCAGTTGGCTCCACTCCTTCCGGAGGGCCTCTAGCTTGGCCTCCAAGGCCTCCACCTCACGGTCCTTGTGGGCCTCCTCCTGGGCCTGACGGAGGCGGAGCCTGTCAAGCCCCGCCCCGGTGACGCACCGGCGGCGCCAATCCTCCTCCTGGAGATCTCGCTCGATCTCCAGGTCCCGGATCCGGGACTCGAGGGCGGAGACGGTGAGGGCCGTGGCCTCCTTCACCTTCCGGACGTCCTCCATGACGTCAAAGTGGTGGAGGTTGGCCACCTCCACCTCGTGTTGGAGCTCCGCGAGCTCAATTTCGGGGATGATGACCCTGAAAAAAAATTGGGGTGAAATTGGGTTGAAATGGCCTGAGAATGGCCTGAATTGGCCTAAAATAGCCCAAAAGAGCCTCAAAATGGTCTAACTTAGCCTAGACCAGCCTAAATTTGCCTATATCGGCCTAACATGGGCCTAGGTTCCATATGAATCTGAATTTCTCAAAACCGGGTTGAAATGGCCTAGAATAGCCCTAAAGTAGTCTGAAACAGCCTAAAAATGGCCTAAATTTGCCTAGGGAAGCCTAAAATAGGCCTGGGTTCGGTATGAACTAGAATGACCTTGAACTTTGTCGAATTAGGCTTGACATGGCCTAAACTAACCCGTTTTTGATGAAAAATGGCCTAAAAACGCCTAAAGTGGTCGAAAAAGCCTGAAACTAGCCTAGAACAGCCTAAATTTGCCATGAACCCGCCTAAACTCTCCAGCTGCTGAAAAAGAGCTTAACAGCAACTTTAAAGGCGGAAATCTGGAAAATGGGCGGAGCTAGAGAAAAATGATCAACTACAAAGTTGCTCAAAATCAAATTTGGAGCAACTTTCCTGTTGACAACTTTTTTCTAGCTCCGCCCACTTTTGAGATATGCGCCTTTAAACCTACTTAGGCCGTTTTTCATGGGATTCTCATTATTGTTTCCCTAATTTTAGCCATTTCTCTCAAAATTGGTCCAAAATGCCACAAAATGGTTCGAATTTCGCCTAAAAGTACCGAAAAAGCCTTAGAATTTCAAATACTTACATTTCACCATCCAAATCGACCTCCTCATCCGGAGACTCCATTTGCCGGATCTTCTCTTGAACCTCGGCGGTGTTCATCTTCGGTTTGGGGGTTTCCTGTAAAAATTAGAGGTTTAGAGGGGTTAGAGGGGCCTAGAAAGGCCTAAAAGGGCCTTAGAGGGCCTTAACGGGCCTAAAGGGCCATAGACGGTAAGAGGTGGGCTGGGTCTAAGGCAAGGGGTAAGATGAGTCTGAGAGTGCCTCAGGTTGGTACTGAGGGCCTCTTAGGCTGGTCAGGCTGACCTTGGAGGGCCTCAGGACGTACCTAAGGCCCTCTGAGGCCAGCCTGAAGGGGGCAAAGGAGGGAAACGAGAGGGAAAAAAGAGGGGCCACTCTCCAAGGAGAGCAGACGACCGAATGAATGACTGTTTGCTGGGTCTCCCTCTCCAAATACTCCAAACTCACTCCCCTGTCCAAAAAATGGGGTCCCGCCACGAAGGTGGGGGGGGGGGGAGAGAGTGCAGAGACGCAGACCACAGAGAGAGGCAGAGTGCCTCAACTTTAAAGGCGCATAACTCGAAAATGGGTGGAGCTAGAAAAAACTATTCAACTGCAAAGTTGTTTGAAATTCAATCCTAAACAACCTTGCTGTTGACAAATTTTCGCTAGCTCCGCCCACTTTTAAGATATGCGCCTTTAAAGTTGGTGTACCCCAGAGGAAGGAGCCTGATGGCTCCCAATGTTCAAAGGCGCATAACTCAAAAGTGGGAGGAGCTAAAAAAATATTTTTAACTGCAAACTTGCTCTAAATTCAATTTCGAACAAGATTGCAGTTGACAATTTTTCCCTAGCTCCGCCCACTTTTGTGATATGCGCCTTTAAAATTAAACTAGGGTTCAAAATGGGCCATTTTGACAGGTTCTGACCGAAAACAGGTCGTTTTAGTGGGTTTTAGGTTGATTTTTCTCAGTTTTGCGGAAATTTTACAGTTTTCCAGCCAGTTTCCGGCTATTTTGAGTCTGTTTTTGACGGAATTTAGTTTTCACTGTTTCTCGAAATAGGCCTGATCGGAGGGGGATTCTGGAAGCTGATTCGAGGGATTTGGCCCAATTTAGGCAATTTTTGGTTAAAATCCGGAAAAAATGGGGTTTTTGAGGTTTTTTGGGCCAAAAATTTGGTTTGAGGACGGTCAGGGCCTTTCCGAGGCTATTCTAAGGCTATTTTAGGGCTTTAGGCCAGTTTAGGCCATTTTTAGGTCATTTAAAGGCTTTTCTAAGGCTATTTTTAGGATATTTCAGGCCATTCCGTGCGTGTCAGGCTATTATAAGGCCATTTCAGGCCGTTTCGGGCTTTTTCGGGCCAATTTTACGTCATTTTAGGTCATTTTAAGGCTTTTAAAGGCTATTTTTAGGCCTTTTCAATTTTTTTTTCGAAAAATTTTTTGCATGTTTCGAGCCAATTTTAATATGATTTAGAGCTTTCGAGCCAATTTTTTTTTTTTCGAGCCAATTTTTTTTTCGAGCCAATTTTTTTTTTTTTTGTTTCGAGCCAATTTTAATATAATTTTAACTTCCGGCCCGGCCCGGCCGGAAGCCCCGGCCGGCCCGGCCCGGCCGGCTCGGCTCGTTCGGCCCGGAACATTTGAAAAATCGAAAAAATATACCCTTATTTTGTGCTCCAGGGGTATATTGAGCATAAAAACTGTAGTTGTAGGTTTTCGTAGGGTTCTATTATGGAGAAAGAAAGTTTTCGGTCAAAATATGTTGAAATTCAGAAAAAAAATTCAAAAATTTTCGAAAAAAAATTCGAAATTTTTTGAATCCGGGCCGGGCCGGCCCGCCGGCCAGCCCGTCAGATTGCAACCCTGCTTTTGAGATATGCGCCTTTGAAGTTGGGGTGCCCGGGTGGCAAGGGAGGTGAAGAGAGGAATCGCCCAAGTTTAAAGGCGTATATCTCAAAAGTGGGTGGAGCTAGAAAAAAGTAGTCAACTGCAAAGTTGCTTAAAATTGAATTTGGAGCAAGTTTGTAATCGACAACTTTTTTCTAGCTCCGCCCCTTTTTGAGTTGTGCACCTTTAATGCCCTTTTTGACCGTTTTTGGTCTAAAATCGCTCATTTTGTGCCGTTTTTCGCCGTTTTCCTCGGGATTTCTACTATTTTTCTTCCAATTTCCCTCTAATTTCAATTTCCAAAAAGATATTCCAGTGCCGCTCCTGTCTATTTCCAATCGTTCAACGGTATGGCCGACGGGGCCATCTTCTGCAATAATCCGTGTATAATGGTGATGACGGAATTCCAAAAATTGAAAAAAATTGAGAATTATCGTGGGAAAAATAATACGGATGAGATTGGTTGTGTGATATCGATCGGGACGGGAATCGAACCCTCCTCTCCGATCAATGGAATCGATATCAACTTGACACCAGGGATAACCGGGATCACTGGGAATTGGAAGGAGGTTTTTGCCAATGCTAAGAATTTGATCACTGTTTTTTTGTATCAGGTGGGTTTCACAAGATTTTTTCGGTTTTTTCCCGGAAAAACCGTGAAAATTAAGCCAAAAACCGTTAAAAAGAGCCATTTTTGAGCCATTTTGGACCTGGAGGCCTAACTTTCCGGATAGGTGGCCTAGAAATTCCACGTGGCCGAATTGTTCTTGTCACCAAATAGCTGAAGCAAAGACTCACAAAATAAGCCAGAAATCAGATTTCTAGCTCGATTTTGAGCGAAGTCATGACTTTTTGAATTTTGGTGGCCTAACTTTTCGCGGCCGTGGCCTAGAACTTCCCTAACAGCCTAGAATCGTAAATAGCGTTGAAAACCGTTTCAAAACGATCACATCAGTTTAAAAACCATGTCCCTAGCTCAATTTTAGGCCTAGTTATGATCTTTTGAAGTTTGGTGGCCTAACTTTTGGCGGCCGTGGCCTAGGATTCCAAATTTAGTATTCTTTGAAATCCTAGGCCATGACAGTCATACTGGTCTAAAAACCAGGTTCCTAGGCCAATTTCGAAGCGAGTTATGTCATTTTGAGAGACGCAGACAGCTAGACAGTCTGGATTCTCTGCGTCTCTCACTCTCTCGTCTCTAAACTTAAAACTAGCATAACTCGCTTCAAAATTGAGCTAGAAAACTGATTTTTGGAGCATTTCAGTCGTCATGGCCTAGGCTTTCGGGAGTTACTAAATTTGGAATCCTAGGCCACGTCCCCCGGGAAGTTAGGCCACCCTTCCGAAATTGAGCTAGAAACTTGGTTTTTGGTCTGTTTTGAGCAGGATTTTGTGTGGGTTTCCCGCAAGTTTTTTTTACCGTTATACCAAAATTTGTCATTGCGAGATATTTTTTGTATTCCGATGGTCGTTTCCGATGTTCTTCATTTCTTTTCTGTTTCAAAAATAATCTGAAGTTTCCGAAATTGAAATTTTCATAGTCAGTAGGCAAAATTCCCAAGCATCAACAGTCAAAAAACCCAGGTTTTAGCGTCATCCTGACGCCATGGCCTAACTTTCCCAGCCACGTGGCCTAGGATTCTCATGGTGGCCTAACTTTCCAACACCACCCGATAGATGAGTTTTAGACAGTCTGAATGGTTGAAAACCCAAGTTTCTAGGTCCATTTTGAAGCGAGTTATGACGTTTTTAAGATTGCTGGTAAGAGAGTGAGAGACGCAGAGAAGCATGGCTGTCTAGCCGTCTGCGTCTCTCCGAATGGTATAACTCGCTTCAAAAAGGAGCTAGAAACCTGTTTTTTTGACCAATATGTTCTTCTTAGCCTGGGAAATTATATGATGTTAAATTTGAAATTCTAGGCCACGGCCCCGAAAAGTTAGGCCACCAAATTTCAACTTTGCTCAAAATGAACTTAGAAAACCGGATTTTTTCGCATTTTGATCATTTTCGAACGAATAATAAAGCGTTTCACATTCCTAGGCCATATGGAAAATCCTAGGCCACGGCCGTGAAAAGTTAGGCCATCAAACTTCTAAGCGCCACAACTTGGCTTAAAATTCACCTAGAAACTTGGTTTTTATCGCATTTTGATCATTTTCAAACGATTTATAACGTGATTCACATTCCTAGGCCATCTGGAAAATTCTAGGCCACGGCCCCGGAAAGTTAGGCCACCAAACTTCAACTTTGCTCAAAATCGCTCTAGAAACTTGGTGTTTGACTCATTTTTCTCGAATTTTCTCGCATTTTTTCTCCAAACTTCCCCTTTTTTTCCAGTGCACCAGCTCCCACAACGTGCATGTCGGTCAGTCCCGTGAGTGGGCTCACTCGATGCAAGTGCCCTTTTTCCGTTTCTCACCCCACTTGGCCGCTCCATTTGAACTGGATAACTGTAAAATTGAGGATATAACGAATGCGATGTTTGACAATGAAGTGTACATCCGGACACAGATTAACCAACAAATCAGTGATCTCTGTCGACTGTTGAAATCGATGCCACGGAATTCGGAACCCTGTCAGTACCGAAAAATTACTGGATGGCCGAATACTACTAGTGAAACTACCACGGCAAAGACTGCCGAGTCACCGGACCAGAAGAATGCAAAATGAGACGGATTGAACTCGTTTTTTGAGATAAAATGGTCCAAAAACCAAGTTTCTAGCCATATTTTAAACGATTTTGAGCCATTTTGAGCTTTGGTGGCCTAACTTTTCGCGGCCGTGACCTAAGTTTTTCACGTCCTTTTCGAGACTTAAACCACGTTGTAGCCCAGTTTGAAACAAGGGAAATGAGCCAGAAACCAAGTTTCTAGGTCGATTTTGAAGCGAGTTATACCCTCTTGAAGTTTGGTGGCCTGACTTTTCGCGGCCGTGGCCTAGGATTCCAAATTTAGAATCATATGAAAGCCTAGGCCACGACAAACAATTTGGACCTAAAACCAAGTTTCTAGCTAAAATTCGAAGCGAGTTATGCCATATTAAGAGACGCAGACGGTCAGACAGTCCAGCTTCTCTGTGTCTCTTACTCTCTCACCTCTTGGCATAACTCGCTTCAAAATTGAGCTAGAAACTTGGGTTTTGCGCCATTCTTATTGCATTGAGCTCAGCTAGCTGGTGGTATAAAAAAGTAGGCCACCATTGGGATTCTAGGCCACGGCTTTGGAAAGTTAGGCCACCAAATCAATTCCTCGTGGCGGGCTTCAGAATCGACTGGAAATCCTCGTTTTTTGGAATGGTTTGAGATACATTTCCAGGTTCCAGGCCACCTCTATAAATCCTGGGCCTAGAACCTAGGCCACGTCCCCGGAAAGTTAGGCCATCAAACTTCAAATCGGCTCAAAATTTACCTAGAAACTTGGTTTTTGGCTTTTTTTGCATGTCTTGTGACGGACTTTTGGGTGATACCAAAAGTCAGGCCACTATGATAATCCTAGGCCACGCCCCTGAAAAGTTAGGCTACGAAACTTCGCGATGGCCCAACTGGGCTCGAAATTGGTCTAGAAACCTGGTTTTTGGACCGTTTCGACTGTTCTAATCAAGTTTTGCAATCACTTCTGACAAATAAGATTCTGTGGATTTATGTCAATACTCGTTTTTTTGGGCCTAAAAAAATTTTTTTTTGAAACAGTAAAAAAAAATTTTACCCAAAAAAAATTTGTTCCCAAAAGTACATCCTCATTATTTCTGCAAACAAAACTCCCTTCATTTTTCCATATTTTCCAGTGAAAATGAGCATCCTCACCCTCCCGAAATGAGCTCAATTAGACGGGGAGGGGGGCAGACCCCGCCCCCCTCCCTCCCCTCGGCTCATATTCTGAGGAGGCATCTATTTTCATAAATATCTCTCTTTCATTTACATATTTCTATATACATTCTTGTCGGTTTTTACCCAAAAAATCCAGAAAAATTCTAATTTTTTGGGGAAAAACAGCAAAAAATGAGAGTTTTCCCACTTTTCCTGGCTATTCACTTCATGGTGACTGGTACATTTGGAGTGAGTTTTTTCTGCTTTTCAGTTGAACATTTTGATCATTTCTTGTGAGTTTTTGACGTTTTTTTTTTGTACAAAATCAAAAAAAAAACCATCAAAAACAGCAAAAAACCGAAAAAATACGATCAAAAGTATGCATGCTCTTTTTAAAGGCGCATAGCTGAAAAGTGGGTGGAGCTAGGGAAAAGTTGTCAACTACAAACTTGCTCCAAATTAAATTTGGAGCAACTTTGTAGACAAAAGTTTTCCTCTAGCTCTGCCCCTTTTTGAGATATGCGCCTTCAAAATTTAGGTGAGACGCAGACAGCAAGAGTCTCTAGTTGTCTGCGTCTCTCCTATCTCTCCTTTGTGTAACATCTGCAAAATTTGCTGTTTCCATTTTTTCAAAAGAATTTCGAGGAATAACAATAGAGAGGGAAGAGACGCAGAGAAAAACGCGCTCTCGCTGTCTGCGTCCCTCCCCAGTTGCTCCTAGAGTTTAAAGGCGCGTATCTCAAAAATGGGCGGAGCTAGAAAAAAGTTGTCAACTGCAATTTTGCTCCAAATTCAATTTCAAGCAACTTTGCTGTTGATAACTTTTTTTTTTAGCTCCGCCCACTTTTGAGCTATGCGCCTTTAAAGTTGTGAAAGGTCATTTTTCGACAGTTTTTCAGGGTTTTATTGCCGATTTCCCTCAATTTTGTCAATTTTCAGTTCCAAAAAATCGAGTGCTCCAACTACTCCGCCCCCATCACCCTAATCCCGCCAATCGATGGTCCGACCCCTCTGATTTTGGATTTTCGACTATTATCAGAAGAACAGGTAGGGTTTTTTTAGCAATTTTGGCCTAAAAACTCCTATTTTCAGCAATTTTCCACATTTTTCTTCTGTTTTCTCACCGAATTTCTGATTTTGCAGCTCTGCCACAGCCGTCGGATCATTCCAAAGTTCAACAAGCTTCACATTGGTCCCGCCAGCTATATTACCACCTGTGAACAGTGTCCGCAGTAAGTGGCCTAACTTTTTTGGGGGACGTGGCCTAGAAATCAAATTGTAGCAATTTTTAGTGGAAAATTTAGTGAAAATTGTAGCAATTTTTAGTGAAAAAGTGGAAAAATAGTGGAAAGAGGACATGACGGAATATGAGCAAAAAACCAGGTTTCTAGGCCAATTTTGAGCATTTTTCAAGCTGTTTTGGGTCAATGGCCTAACTTTCCCTGGCCGTGGCCTAGGTTTTTTTTTTGGTGACCTAACTTCCAGTATCAATTGAAAGATCAGCTCGAAACGGTCAAAATGAGCCAGAAACCAGGTTTCTGGCTCAATTTTGAACCAAGTTAGAGCCTTTTGAAGTTTGGTGGCCTAACTTTTCGCGGCCGTGGCCTAGGATTCCAAGTTTGACATCACCAGGAAGCCTAGGCTGTGGCGATCGAAATGAGCCAAAAACCAGGTTTCTATCTCAATTTTCAGCAAAGTTATGCCCTTTCAGAGGTTTTGGAGGTGAGAGACGCAGAGAAGCCCGACTGTCTAGCCGTCTGCGTCTCTTGTTGACTCTTAAAAGTGGCATAACTTGCTTCAAAATTGAGCTAGAAACTTGGTTTTTTGACTATTATGACGGTCATGACCTAAGCTTTCGAATGATACCAAATTTGAATTTCTAGGCCGCGGCCCCGAAAAGTTAGGCCACTGAACTTCACAAGGCTATAACTTTGCTGAAAATTGAGCTAGAAACGTGGGTTTTGGGCCATTGTCACTGTTTTAAGATGGGCTTTCAGGTGATATAAAATTCTATGTCACTACGGAAAAAGCTAGGCCACGTTCCCTCGAAAGTTAGGCCATGGTAAAAAAAACCTCAAAATTGACGGTTTTTGGTCATTTTTGGCTCATTTTTCACCGTTTTTTCCTGAATTTTCAGATGTTTCTTCACATTCCCAATGCAATTCGAACTCCCACTCTCCTTCACCATCAATCGTCTCTTCGTTATCACCAAAACCCAACCCCATCATCAATCGGCCACCGACGTCCCGATTCACTATGTGCTTGTGGAGAAACTCCCTAATAGAACTGCACTGAGGAATTGTCGAATCTATGTCCCCGGGGTGATCCCGCCCATTTCAGACAATTTTCAGATTAAATTTTTGGCCGTTTTTTTCATTTCCGCATTCGGTGTGATGCTTTTGGTCAGGTGTTTTTGTATAAAGTCGAGATGATTTTTTTTGAATTTTTTTGGGTTGAACAGCCTAAAAATGGCCTAAAAAAATCCCTTAAATAGCCTAAAAACTGGCCTAAAACCGCCTACTTTTTTACTGTTTCAAAATATTTTCCATAAAATTGTATATTCGAAAATTGTCCAATGCGTTGAGCAGATTCTTGGTTAGAGAGATCGAGAGGCGCAGACGGCTAGAGCGGCACTTGCTCTGGGTATGTGAAGAAAAATCTGGAAATTCAGAAAAATTTCGTAGAAAATCAGAGAAAAAACTGTGAAAAATGGTGGTTTTCGAGCCATGGCCTAACTTTTCCGCAGATGTGGCAGGCCTAGGTTTTCCATGGTGACCCAGAATAGAATGTCACCTGAAAGCCCATCTTAAAACATTAAAAATGAGCCAAAAACCGAGGTTCTAGCTCAATTTTAAACCAAGTTATGCCCTTTTGAAGTTTGGTGGCCTAACATTCCACGGCCGTGGCCTAGAATTCCAAATTTGGCATACCACGGAAGCCTAGGCCAAGTCAATCGAAATGGGTCAACAACCACGTTTCTAGGTTGATTTTCAACCGAGGCTTGACGTTTTGAAGATTTTTGGGTAAGAGACGCAGAGAAGGTCGACTGTCTAGCCATCTGTGTCTCTTGACAAGGTATAACTCGCTTCAAAAGAACGCTAGAAACTTGTTTTTGACTATAATGAACTTCATGGCCTAGAATTTCAAATGATACAAAGTCTGGATTCTTAGGCCACGTCCCCGGAAAGTTAGGCCACCAAACTTCAAAAAAAGGCATAACTCGCTTCAAAATTGAGCTAGAGAATTGGTTTTTGGACCATTCTGATCCATTGATCTAGTCCATCATAAAAATTTTAGGCCACGTTTCTTGAGAAAGTTAGGCCACGGCACAAAATATTTGAAATCGAACGTTTTCATTTTTTGGGACCAATAACTACAATCAAATTTTGGAAACAAATTTTTTTCACTGTTTCAAAAAATTTTGTCATTTTTTTTAGAAACCGAATTTTTATTGAAACTGCAAATTGAGACTGTCAGTTGTTCATTGATTCCGATTTATCCAAATAATCATCCAGAAACTCTTCCAGTAGTTTTACAATTTATTCATCAATTCCGGTCGAATTCAAGCTAGCTTTAGCGGCTAATGTCGTCCAATCGTTTTCGAAAAAGCTAGATTCAAACAGCAAAATCTGTTCTATCCGGTGTTCCGCATTGAATAAATTGAAAATATCTTTACGTTTTACCAGTTTTCCATCTTTCAATTCCATGAAAAGCTCCTTGACGATTTTTGGATTCTCAGAATCAACTTCTACGGAAATCGAGTCGTCGGGGATCGTCATCTGCATTGAAACAGTTAAAATAATAGTGAGAATAAGGAGGAAATAGTTGAAAAAAAAGCATTTTTGTCAATGGAGCGCACTTGCTATGAGACTGATGGGAAGGGGTACAGGGGGAGGGGTTATATAGTCGGGATATTACTTCCTGAATATGATTTTTTGTCGAATTTTTTTTCAATAAAAACATGTTTTCAGCTCGAAAATCAGCTATACAACAGACAGGATTTCAAAATAAATATTTTTGTCTGGGAGCCTTCCAGGAAGTAATATTCCAACTATATAAACTTAACTGCGCTCTAGAAAAAATCAAAAATGTTCATCGTCCAATTTCTCCTGTTTTCTGTCTTTATTTTCCAAGTTGGTGCTCAATTAGTGGTGAGTTTTTAGTTTTTTTTCAGATTTTAGGAAAATCTAAGAGAGATAGCAAAAAATGAACGACTATAAAGTTGTAGAACACAAAATTTGAAGCAACTTTGTAGTTGTCAACTTTTTTCTAGCTCCGCCCACTTTTGAGTTATGCGCCTTTAAGGCCAGGGTGCCCTAGAGGGAGGGGCCAGCAAGCCCAACATTTTGAAGGCGCATATCTCAAAAGTGGGCGGAGCTAGGAAAAAGTTGTCAACTGCAATCTTGCTCCAAATTTAATTTTAAACAAGATTGTAGTTGATCATTTTTTGATATCTTCTCAAGTTTTTATGTAAATTTTAAAATTTTCACACTTTTTTTTCAGCTCGACCAAAGCACCAGTATTAACTGTGACACGACCATCGATAAGTGCCAAATTGGTTTTTCTATTTTTTTTCTATTGAAAGTTCTGTTTGATTGATTCAAACAAATTATACGTTTGTTTTATTTCCAAATTCCCTTTTTCCGGAATAAAATTTTCGAATAATTTCAAATTCCAAAAGGCTACGACATTGTATTTCTCAGGGATGTGAACATTTTTATTGAAAAAAAAATCAACATACTGAACTTTTTTCAAGAAACAATAAAACGAATTTTAAAAAACTGGAAAGTGAAACTGGAGAAAATGTGATTTTCTGGGGAATTCTTGAACCATTTCTGACAATTTTGCTCCTTAAAACTATTTACCTTTATAGAAAAAAAATTTACTGCTCCACGGAAAATTAATAAAAACCGCTATTCCAACAGCATTCAATCCTCCCCATCGTGTCAGAGAAAAGGTTTTTTGCGGTTTTTTGCAAAAAAAAATTCCAGAAAATCTGGAAATAATCCGATTTTCTAAGGATTTCTTGAGCCATTTTTGACTATTTCTGGAATTTTTCATTCAAAATTCTCCAAAAAAAATTACTGTTCCACTGAAAACTGATCAAAACCACTATTCCAACACCATTCAATCCGCCCCATCTTGTCGGCGAAAATAGGTTTTGAAATCGGCTACTGTATCTTAAAAAGGGGCGTAGCTAGAAAAAAGTGATCAACTACAAAGTTGTTTAAAATTAAATTTGGAGCAACTTGACTGTTGGACACTTTTTTCTAGCTCCGCCCACTTTTGAGATATGCGCCTTTGAAGTTGTAAAAAGCACTTTGTCGGTCGTTTTTAGCCCAATTTCAGCGTTTTTCTGCAATTTTTAGCCACTTTCCTCCTCATTTTTGACCAGAAACGAGTCAAAAACACCATGAAAATCTAACTCACTTCTGACCGATTTGAAGTTTGGTGGACTAACTATTTATGAGCGTGGCCTAGAATTCCGAATTAGGTATCATCTGAAAACTGAGGTCAAGACAATGAAAATGGTCCAAAAACCAGGTCTCTAGCTTGATTTTGAAACGAGTTATGATATATTGAGAGACGCAGGGAAGCTAGACCGTCGAGCTTCTCTGTGTCTCTCACTCTTCCACTGCTAAACTGAAAATTGAGCTAGAAACTCCGTTTTTGCACTAATAGACTTTCAAATGAACGGATTTTGTTCCCACACGACTATAATAATTTTTTTAACCAAAAAATAACTTTTTTTCGAAATCAAAAATTGCAATGTTCGAATATTTATTGAGAAAAAAAGCAGATGAAGCTTGTTATCCCGAAGTGAGAGATGCAGACAGCTAGAGAGTCTCGCTTCTCTGCGTCTCTCACTCTCTCGCTCCACTCAAAAATGTGCATTGAACAGAACAGTTGTTACATTTAAGGACGGTCTTCCCTGTGATCCGTAGGTTGATAGGTTGAACGAGAATCTGAAAAGAAATTATCGATTTTGTTTCCGTAGATCAAAAAATCAAGCAGTAATTTTTAGGAAAACCCACGAGGCAAGATCAGCCGGGTTTGGTGGAAGAGTTGGAAAAATTAATTGCATTGAAACAGCCGAAATAAGAGTGAGAATAAGGAGGAAATAGTTGAAGAAGAGCATTTTTCTCAATGGAGCGCACTTGCTTCGAGACTCATGGGAAGGGGTACAGGGGGTGGGGATATATAGTCGAGATATCACTTCCGGAATTTTTTTTCTATAAAAAATGTTTTTCCACTGAAAATCCGATGCATAACCTGAAAAACATGTTTTTATTGCATTTTTTTTTGTCAAAAAAATTGAAAAAATTTTTTTTTTATATTTACCAGATCTATTGTGTATCGGATTCCAGGGCGGAAAAATATTTTTTTATCGAAAAAATTAGAAAAAAAACATATTCAGGAAGTAATATCCCGACTATATAAACCCTCCCCCCGTACCCCCTTTCCAGTCAGTCTCATAGCAAGTGCGCTCCAGAGACAAAAATGCTTTTCTTCAACTATTTCCTCCTTATCATCACTGTTCTCTCTGTTAATTTCATTAATATTGATGCAGAAGAAGTGTCTGCATACGGCTCGGTGAGTCGAAAACTTCTTTTTTTTATTCGAAAATAATTTTTTCCCCGTTCCAGCTCCAACCAACCTTATGTCACCCTACTGTTGCAGTTCGGGGTGGCATCAGAAATTCAGATGGCACAGTGTCCGTTTACAGCCTGCAATCAAGGAATTCTACCTCACGGTGCTCAATTCACGAGTTAAAAGGTTTTTAAAAAAAGTGATACATATTATTTTTCAACCCAGTAATTTCTGTTTTTTTCTCATCATGATACAATGAAAAATTGAATGAAGAAAAATTTTTTTGCAATGTCGAGGGTCCCTTTATGTCACAAGGGGCTTTACTTTAGATAAGCTCTGGGAATTTCCTGAAAATTTGCCAAAACACTAATCTGGATCCCCTAAGAACAAAAATTTTACTTAGAACCGCCACAACTCAAATATAAAAATTTTCATTTTTTTGGTCAAAAAATTTCTGAAAAATTTTCGAACGGCGTCAGACGGCTATATCTCCTTTGCATCTTTTACCCTAAAGTATCCAGAATGGGTATGTCAAGTTTGGAATTCTAGGCCACCAAAGTCACCAAAAGGCCATAACTTGGCTCAAAGTTGACCCAGAAATTTGGTTTTTAACCATGTTCCCCATTTACCTTTTCCCCACGGTTCGGCTGCCGCGACCGCGGCCGAGAAAACGTGGCAGCGGCGGCCACCAAGCGGAAAAGCATTGCATTTTTTTAAACCGTTTTTATCGCGTTTTTCAAGTATTTCACTGCTAATTTTTTCTAAAATATTGTTCAAATGTACAAACGCAACGTTTTTTAGAAGCTCTCTCTCAATTTTGTCTGAAAAATAATACTCCGAAATTTTCCAGCGCAGCGAGTCTTCAAAAAATTATAACTCGACAAAGAACATTACAAATTTTCTGAAACTTTCACAAAAGCAGTACCCAAGTCTCCTCTACCTTTTCCAATTAAAACACTTAGAGTTCATGATTTCATTTCTGAGAAATCCGGCAAAGTATCGAAAAATAGTGCCCAAAAATCACAAAAACCAAGATATCTCGAGAACGAATACTACAACTTTTTTCAAACTTTCCCAAAACTTGCTCCCGAGTGTGCTGAACATTTTGATATAAAAACTTCTTAGGGTTCATTACCTAACTTGTGATAAAATCTGGAAATTGACGAAAAATGACGCCCAAAAGTCAAAAAATCAAAGATATCTCGGGATAGAATACTACAACTTTTTTCAAACTTTTCCGAAATCTGTTCTTGGGTGTGCTAAACGTTTTGATACAAAAATTTCATGGGTTCATGATCAAATTTTTGAGAAACTCGAGAAGTTGTCTGATATTTCGAGAAAATAGCTCATATCAATTTTTAATGCCTACTTTTTCAGTAAATCATACATATAAATGTAATAAACATGTTTTTATTTCAGTTTTGTCTTATTTTGTTAACTTTCCGACACTCTCCGCTTACTTTTTAGCTTTTGAAAAGAAAAATGCGATTGAAAACGCGAATTTTTGTGTGGGTTACGGTATGCAAGTCGCAAACACTGCAACGTCAGATTGCGGCCAATTTCGCTGCCGACTTCGTATCTGTTGCGACCGTTGGAGATTGATACCCGGTGGAGTATCCGGCCGTCTCATAGAACTGTTACTACTGTGCAAACTGTGGGGTAAGAACTAAGCAAGGATGCTTTATTAACTCGTCACACTGTGATGGCTCAATTAGAAGTCCTTGTCGAACTTGTCCTTTGGGGCTTGTCCTTGAGCTCCATTGGGGCGCTGACTCGTCCTCGTAGTTATGCAATAACTACTCGTCGCTCCGATGGGAAGAGAGTATTAGCTGACTCGTCGTCGTCGTTGACTTGTGGAAGAGAGTCACGATGACTCACCGTCCGTGTAGACGCGAATGTGAGAAGAGTGACTCGTTTGCACGAAGTTGACTTGTTCCGATGGTTTGATGTGCAGGTTATCTCCGAAACGGGCGGCTTGTTGGTTGATCAAGCGTTGGAGAGCACTCGATTGTTAGCGTGTGCGCATGCAGAGTGTGTCGCGCGGAGACGCAGACATGGTGTCGGTGGAGCGCGCTAACACGTCTCTTTATAGCGGGTGTTTGAATTAGAGTTTCTTCTCTCTCGTGATTGAGCGAAGGTGTTTGAGTGCGATTCGTTGGGTTATCCTTGTAGATTAGTATATTTGTCCCGGTTCCATTGACTTGTATGTAGAGTACTTATGTATTACAATGGTTGTGTCCACAGCGTAGCTGGGGGCGCGACACTCCCGGGGGCGAATGAACTTTTTTCAAGGATTTGGAAAAAGTTACACCTTGTCTACTGCAGAACAATCTTCAGGCTTTCAATCCATACATAAGTACGGATCTAACTCTCTTTCGAGAGTAGGGCCTGGTGCCTAGACTCCTGGTCGTTGATCTGACTTGTCTATCCGTTTCCAGATAGTTCTGTGGTGAACTTGATCTCCAACTTGTCTTCGCGAAATCTGATTTGTTCTCTGTCACAAGTGGTTTGAATCTTCCTGACATATTCATGCCATTCGGACTCTAGAGTATATCTAGGCTTATAGAAATCTAAACCAAGGCTGCTTTGATCAAGCTTCCTTTGATTCTTGACTTCTCAATCCCTGACATGTTTCCAACCTCTAGTAACAAAGATATTCGTATACGCCTTCAACTAGTACTACACCGAATTCTAAGAACTCGTGAGTTTCGCTGATGACATATCCGAACTCTCTTTTATTCAGATTCTTCGAAGAATTCCTTTGAGATTGGTTCGTGGTGACTTCTTGTTGTTTTCATGAGAAATTGCTTGGGGCTTGGCCTATTGGTTGCTTGGTTGGTCTTCTAACTCGTCTCCCTGAATGTTTATTCTTTGCTCTCCTTTGTATGTGCCCGAGATGCATCTGGATTTTTTGACCTTCCAAGTTTCCTTTAGCAATTCCTCCGAGATCTGCTACTGATACAATCATATTAGTTCTTTATCCAACTTCGGATTATGAACTATTTTGACTGTTACAGTCACACCTACTCGGCGCTTTTGTACAGATCTATCATACTTGTCCGATGACTGAAGCGCTAGAGAGTTCTACCTCCCACCGCTTACTACCTCCTGGCAATAAGCGTACTCGTCGATCCAGACTTTCTGGAATACCATGGATCCTTGGATTCTTTTGTGACAATCCTTCGATCCTTGTTGTGTAATCTTCATGGATTTTCTATTGATCCTTGATTCGTTAGATTGGTTACTAGCCCAGCGCTAGCTTCGTGCTTCACCTCCTCTGAGGATCTGCTGATTTCTTTTTGCAGGTGTTCTCGAATCCCGTGATTCTTGACTCCTGCTGATGATTACGTTTGTCCGATGCTATCGTTTTGATGACTGATCGACTGATTGTTGTCCATGACTGGATAAAGAATTACTGACTAAATCTTTAAATTTTAATTACTGTTCTTTGTCAGAGTTAATAGAATCGTGTCTTTCGACTCAATTCTACACACCTTCTAGAAGAATAATCTTCTAGTGGACATAGGAATCCTTCAGCAATGTGCTTCTAACATTCATAATTGTTAGACCTGCATAGCAACATCACTTAGGAATCCGTATCTCTTTTGGCCCGTAACTGAACAATCTACTCACGTAGACTATTCAGCTGTGCTTGTTGAAGGCAAACACATTAGTGTTTGTTACCCTCTCAGCCTCTTTTCGGTCTCTGAATCTTTTACCTATTCATAATCATAAGAATTCGAGAAGTAAAATTATTTCGGCATGTTCCTTCTTCATTTCCTTCTTTACATGCGAAACAATTCTTCTTGACTCGTCGTTGACCATTGAACTGGCAAAGATTTACTTTTACAGTCGTTGTTGAATTTCCTTCGGCCGTTGCGAGTCTTCTTTCTTTCATTCGCGATCGCTGGGCGAGAGGATAATATGATTATCCGTGGTCCTTGGACTCGATGCTATGCGATCGCTATGTTCTTGACTTGTCGCTCGGCTGGATTTGACTGGAAATTCTTCTTTATTCTGTACTTGTCTTGACTGTTCTTGCTTGACGATTTTATTTCGAGAGTTCTTCAGAGCAATCCCTTCCGAATTCTGTCGTCATTTGTTGTCTTCTGGCATGATGACTTATAACAATGTAGTTATCCTTCTTCTGAATAGACTTCCGAAGGCGATACATGCATTTCTGGCGTTTTGATGCATGGTTTGAGCAATCCGAACTCGTCATCGATACTTGTCTTCATAAATGTCGACTTGTATCGTTTGTTGGATGTGTTTGTTCGGCTTGACTCTTTGGTTTCTGACGTTGAATACGTCACCGTTAGCTGGTGTTTCTCTTTGTTTGATGGATCTCTTATGAGAAAACAACTAGACAGAGACTTGTGCGATACTCGTCTCTGATTCCATCAGCTTCTTCTTCTGTGCTTGTCGACCGAAGAACGAACATAAAATCCTTCCTTCGTTGATCTGCTGTTGAAGCACCGAAGAACTTTTTGCTACACCTACTCGCCACGCTCAGAATCAATGATTGATCATCGATTCCGAACTAGTCTCGCTTATTTTCATATGCAAGTCTTCAGCGAATTAGTATAACTAAAGCCTTGGTGAACACATTCGTCGACCGTTTGTGGGACACAAATTCCCTTCTGCACTTGTTCAGCAACTTGTCTCGTTTGCCTGCTCGTGTTGTTGACAACTGCTGTTGGTAATTGAGAGTGACTTCAGGTGTTATTAGAGATGGTGGACGTTGGTATCCTTTTGCAACATGCTCCCGGGGGGGATGAAACTTTTCCGCGTTCTATTGATTGTTGTTTGGATTTGTTTCTCCATGTTGTTTCCAGAGCATTGCAGCATGCTCCGGGCGGGCTGAAGCCGACTTGTCCTTTGACGTGACGTCTTCTCAGTCGACTCGACTGACATCTCATTTGATAGCTCACTCATCCGTTTCTGCAGCTTGTTCAGGGGGTTTTCCCGTCTTTTTGCTGTTGTGCTGCCGCAGGAAGTATGGCTTTGTGAAGGTGAATCTTCACTGGACTCGGTCATTTGTTGACGTCTTCTTTGGATAGATTGATGTACTCCCAAACTCGTCGTCTTGTGACATGCTCCTAGAGGGGACTTGACTATCCTACCATCTTGTTTGCGACGTCATGACTCGTCCGTTTTTCTTGCCATGCGCTGTCTTTTGAGCCAGATTCAGCTTGTTCATCAGCTTCTTCTGGTTGGCAAGGATCTCTTTGTGTTGGGTACCATTTAGCCTGTTTACTAGTTTTTCAAGCTAAACTAAGTTTTTGCCTGATTACAAGTTCACATGTGCCTACTGGTCTCCATTGGTCTGTTCTTTGGACCTTGTAATTGGTTGTGCAGCTGAATGCACTTTTGGTTGTTTCCGCGGATGGAACATTTAGTGGTTCTATCTGATGATGGTATATTGACGTTTGTGCCACTTCATGTTGATTCCGATGGATCTTCTTTGTGGATCAGTTGTTGTTCTTCTCCACTAGTTGTTGTGTCTTTTGCTGATTTCCCAGCTTTGTCTTTCGGGCATATGTCCACAGGTACGATGATGCCATTGGAGCTGGTGTACGGACTCGTCCTTGTATTATCTCACTGAGTCTTTGCGTCAGAATTCGAACTATGCTCGTTTTCTTCAGCTAAAACTTTGTGTGACGTATACAAGTTATAGTCTACTGTGACACGTTTCTCGGATGATCCGTGGATTGTTGTGCGGCTTGCAGAAGGCGACTCTGATCATGATGACTTCCTGATCGATCGCCGAGCTCTAATTTCGAAACCATTGCTCATCACCACGACTCGTCACACGATTCGCCATGGATTTGCTGACTGGATGAGCGATTTCTACTCGTCGAGGCCATTGTGTTGATTGTAGTTGACAACTACTTTTGCTAAACATGTTTTCTGGAGTTGAAACCTGAATAAATTCATTAGTTCCCTACCTAAAGACTTATTTATTTAGACTAAAGTTTTTGTATTGTTGAAAGTGTTTGTTGGCCCATAAAGATTTTTTGAACCATGGGGAATTGATTGATTTTAGCAAACCTGCGAGTAGCCATTAAAATGAATTAAGTCGGGTACGCCTGGCTGCTAGGGGATTAAACTTACCAAATGTGCGAGTAGCCATTAAGATAACTTAAGTCGGGTACGCTGTGATGGATAAGAGGGGGAAAAACGGATGTTTGATACGCCTTATGAGCTACACATTTTGGCGATGTGCGGACACACGATTACGGTAATCCACGCTGCCGGGAGGACGTACTTGTGACTGCCGTTCCAATCACGGTTTTTCCCTTTGGGAAAGGATGCCCTGCTGTAGGCATACTCGTGCTCATGGATCCATATAGGACTCGAGCAGTTAACGTCTTGTTGACGCCTATGAGACCTTGTACGCGGCGAAACCAGCTTTCATGACAGCTTGCATCATGATTCCACGACGTCACCAGAATCCTTTGTTCATCTCGTGTCGCTCTTTGTGCACTCGCTCCACGAAACTATCTCCAGACTCGGCAACGCCACTCATAGGATGTTCAGGAATTGTTGACCCAATGGCCTTGGCCCAGGGCGCTTCTGTCAACACGAATATCTGTAATACCCTAAGGATTGGTACTCCTAAGGAAACTAGCCTGTTCGCCAGTTCTAAATGTAGAGAATGGATTAATATTACCGATATTGCGCTTATATATTGACATTCGCGCGGAATACAACTAGATGCATAACATCCTGAACAATAGGTTGGGGTAGGTGAGGACACGTGACACGTTGGGAGATTAGACATGGGACAATACAAGTTTTGAAGCTGTGATGTTGAAGAACTAGAGTAATAAGCGTCCTCATTAAGCTAGCTGATGAGCTTATCCACTTGCGATTGTACCTGAATATCTGCGACCTAAATGACACGTAGAAACTCACCGAATTCTCTCAGCCGAGAATACTACACCTTGAGCTTATATTGAGGTGAAGATTTGTGAAGATCCCGAACTTCTGGATGGGAATGTGAGTAGGGGGATGGTTCAGTGGTTATTGTTGGGAATTAAAATAGGTTTTGGGGTCTTAGCGCTCACTAACAAATTATATGACTGAGTTGATGCACAAGATGATTTACTGGTGAACGAACAAGAACAACAGGTGAGAAGATTTGAATGCCTAGGCGGCGACAGATGACGATGGCTGGATTTTTTCTGTTCCCAGGTTATTGCGACATGCTCCGGGAGAGGGATGATTCCGACTTGTCCTTGTTACATGACAACTGCTTCTGCAGCTCTTTGTCGTTTTGCAAGTTGTAGAACTCTGTGAAGCGATTGATGTTTCTAGGGCCCGTTGCCTTGACGCAGTGTCCTGAGAAGTGCCGTCCGTTGCAGTGGTAGCAGTTATAGCGAGACTTGCATGTCGAAGCTTTGTGTTGATCGCTCAGACACATTCCGCATAGTCCTTTCTTGTTGACTATCTCGAGCTTCTTCCATGCGTTTATGTTGCATTCGCACGCTTTATGACTTTTGCCTCCGCAATATGCGCAAGGGTACATCTGACTCGGCGGTATGAAGCGGTGTTGCTCAGGTTCTGTCGGTTTGAGAGCCGAACTTGTCTTCTTGTTGCAATCAACTGGCTGGTCTCCTTTGTTCGTCTCTCGATACTGTTTTCGGCCTTTTTCCTTGCCGAACTCGTGAAACTTGTTGCCGAACTCGGCCTTGTTGGCGACCGTTTTCCTTTGGGTTGACTGATTTTCCTGAGATGACAGCTTCATCGCTTCGATCATGTTAAGTGTTGTGTGGAAGCACTCGTCTTGGCGTGCATGAAGCTTTTCCACTTCTTGGCGGAGTTCTGATAGTTCTTTGATGATGAACTCGTCCATTTCTTTGAGACTGCTACGTGCGGCAGCTCCGATGATCTTCTGGAGTCTGTCTTGGGTGCACCTGGCTTTTTCACGGAATAGGGCGCGTTCCTCTGCCTTTCTTATTTCTGCTTTCACGAAGCTGCATAATTGTTCGGAGAGCTCGTCCGTCTTGACCTTGGATTTTCCACCTACTGGTCCAGTTTCAGGAGTTTCC
The DNA here is from genome assembly GCA_000143925.2 of Caenorhabditis brenneri. Classification (NCBI taxonomy): domain Eukaryota; kingdom Metazoa; phylum Nematoda; class Chromadorea; order Rhabditida; family Rhabditidae; genus Caenorhabditis; species Caenorhabditis brenneri. The sequence goes on along the minus strand of GL380169.1, from coordinate 24,982 downwards.
TCCTTCTGTGGTACCGCAGCGCTATGCACTGTTTCCTCACACTGTTCCTGTAGACGTAGTAGTCCTTGGAAGATTTCCGAGCACTCTCTCTCGTATTCTTCGGCAGACTCGGCGACTTCTTGGCCGCGTTGTGGATTGATCACCGCTATGGCTTCTGCTGCTCTTGTTGCTTGAAGGAGACCTTTCATCATTTCGTCTTGATAGTACTTTTGCTGTTCTTCGTACTCGTCGCGTGTCGATGAGAAGAACGATCCGTTATCTTTTGCTTGTGCTTCAAGCGCTTCAGCGCACGATGGAGTCTTGCCATTACTCGAACTCGTCATGATTCTGAAAACTTATTGGTGAAGTTAACCCGCTTTCGCGGCGGACTCGTCTCTAACCTCGATCTAATTAGATCTTTCGGCTTCAACGTAGGACTGAGTATGTTGGTTTTGTGACCTGAAGTTTAGATATGAGCTATCTCATATAAAAACCAATTAAAAATAATAAAAGGGATTATAAAGATAGTTTTTGAGGTCGAATACTCAGGGAAGATTTGCAAAGAATGAAAAATTATGTTATTAAGTGATATATTAATGAATTTGAACATAAAATACAATCTTCCGATTGCTGCTTCGGCTTGTAAGCCTACACAACAACTCCTAATTCCCGTTGCTAGCTCCGATTTCTCGGCGCTTGCGTTGGGTGTCAAACGAGACTCGTCCAATCCCTATGACGATGTTTTGATGGATTTTGATGACGACTCGACGATGCGGACTCGGCACGATGCGACGTTCCAATCTGAGAAGAAGAACTACAGAGTTGTTGACGGATATTGATTTTTTGTGCGCTCAGTCAATAATTTGTATTAATTAGTGAGTCTTAGCCCCTAGCCTAATTTTAAATGGGAGAGAGATGTGGGATTTTAAGGGGTGGAAAGGTGTTTGATCCGAATTTTCTCTCCAAACTCGGCACACAATCCGATGCATTTGTGGCGAAGCGTCTGCGTTGAGACGTCGCCGAAATCCACTAGTCCCATTTGCCACATCCTGCTTGCGACAGGATCCTGCGATAGTGAATCCGCTTGGATGACTGGATATGAAAACTTCGCCGGACGAACAGCTTCCGGGTACTAGTTCCAATCTCCTTACTTCCGGACATGCTCCGGCGGGGGGTTGTGCTAATCTCGTCAAGTTTTTTCTGGGAAAAGGGTTGGCCAACGCCAGATTAGCGATAGTTTTTACGGATTCAAGCCTATTTCCGCCTGCTTCAATGCTCAAGAACTTACTCGTAAACTCCGAAAATAGATTTGCGTATTTTTGCTACTGAACGACTCGTCTCATGCCGATTGACCAGTTGCCAGCTGCACTTCGGCGACGACATCCTCTTCGCCGCTTCAGTGTTGTCCATCGACATTGGATTGTGCCATTTGACTTGGTGATCCGGTTGATCAGTAGCGCTCGAAGTTGTTGAGTTTCCACCAAAGATGTGAGCGAGTCTAAAGGCTTCCCGACTCGTCTTTTCCCTTTCGAAAAATAGTTTTCGTCAATTTGCACAGTCCACCGGCGCCGGGTTGGAAGATTTCTTCCTCACTGGCTTAGAATTTAGGATAATCGCTCGAGAAAAAAATTATTCCCGGTTGATACACCATGTTGCGACCGTTGGAGATTGATACCCGGTGGAGTATCCGGCCGTCTCATAGAACTGTTACTACTGTGCAAACTGTGGGGTAAGAACTAAGCAAGGATGCTTTATTAACTCGTCACACTGTGATGGCTCAATTAGAAGTCCTTGTCGAACTTGTCCTTTGGGGCTTGTCCTTGAGCTCCATTGGGGCGCTGACTCGTCCTCGTAGTTATGCAATAACTACTCGTCGCTCCGATGGGAAGAGAGTATTAGCTGACTCGTCGTCGTCGTTGACTTGTGGAAGAGAGTCACGATGACTCACCGTCCGTGTAGACGCGAATGTGAGAAGAGTGACTCGTTTGCACGAAGTTGACTTGTTCCGATGGTTTGATGTGCAGGTTATCTCCGAAACGGGCGGCTTGTTGGTTGATCAAGCGTTGGAGAGCACTCGATTGTTAGCGTGTGCGCATGCAGAGTGTGTCGCGCGGAGACGCAGACATGGTGTCGGTGGAGCGCGCTAACACGTCTCTTTATAGCGGGTGTTTGAATTAGAGTTTCTTCTCTCTCGTGATTGAGCGAAGGTGTTTGAGTGCGATTCGTTGGGTTATCCTTGTAGATTAGTATATTTGTCCCGGTTCCATTGACTTGTATGTAGAGTACTTATGTATTACAATGGTTGTGTCCACAGCGTAGCTGGGGGCGCGACAGTATCAAACTTTTTTATTTCGCGGCCTCGTGTTTTTTTGGCCGAACCGTGGGAGGGATACGAGGGGAGGGTATATATAGTCCGGATCTCACTTCCTGAATTTTTTTCATCACTTCCTGAATTTTTTTTCCAATAAAAACATATTTTTCGACGCTAAAATCCGATACAGAATAGACAGGATTTCAAAAAAAAATATTTTTGTCTGGGTGTCCTGCGGGAAGTAAAATCTCGACTATATAAACTTAACTGCGCTCTAGAGAGAATCAAAAAATGTTCATCGTCCGATTTCTCCTGTTTTCTGTCTTTATTTTCCAAGTTGTTGCTCAAATAGTGGTGAGTTTCTGATTTTTCGAAATTTTAGAAAAATCTAGAATTGATAGCAAAAAATGACCGATTACAAAGTTGTAGAGCACAAAATTTGAAGCAGCTTTGCAGTTGTCAACTTTTTTCTAGCTCCGCCCACTTTTGAGTTATGCGCCTTTAAGGCCAGGGTGCCCTAGAGGGAGGGGCCAGCAAGCCCAACATTTTGAAGGCGCATATCTAAAAAGTGGGCGGAGCTAGAAGAAAGTTGTCAACTGCAAAGTTGCTCAAAATTTAATTTTAAACAAGATTGTAGTTGATCATTTTTTTATATCTTCTCTAGTTTTTATGTAAATTTTAAAATTTTCACACTTTTTTTTCAGCTCGACCAAAGCACCAGTATTAACTGTGACACGACCATCGATAAGTGCCAAATTGGTTTTTCTAATTTTCTATTGAGAGTTCTGTTTGATTGATTCAAACAAATTATACTTTTGTTTTATTTCCAAATTCCCTTTTTCCGGAATAAAATTTTCGAATAATTGAAAATAATTATTTTTAAAAAAGCCAAAATTTTTTTTAAATCAAAAATTGCAATGTTCGAGTATTTATTGAGAAAAAAGCAGATGAAGCTTGTTATGCCGAGACGCAGACAGCTAGAGAGTCTAGCTTCTCTGCGTCTCTCACTCTCCCTTTCAATTTAAAAATGTGCATTGAACAGAGTAGTTGTTACATTTAAGGACGGTCTTCCCTGTGATCCGTCGGTTGATAGGTTGAACGAGAATCTGAAAAGAAATTATCGATTTTTTTTTCCGTAGATCATTTGGAAGAGCATTTTTGTCAATGGAGCGCACTTGCTTCGAGACTGATGGGAAGGGGTACAGGGGGAGGATTTATATAGTCGGAATATTACTTCCGGATTTTTTCAATAAAAAATATTTTTCGGGCCTGGAATCCGAAGCACAATAGACACGAAAAACATGTTTTTATTGCATTATTTTTGTCAAAAAAAATTTGAAAAAAAACTTTTTTTTTTCATTTTTTTTTCAGATCTATTGTGTATCAGATTCTAGGCCCGAAAAAAATACGTTTTTATTGGAAAAAGGATTCAGGAAGTAATATCCCGACTATATAAACCCTCCCCCTGTACCCCTTCCCATACGTCTCATAGCAAGTGCGCTCCATTGAGAAAAATGCTCATTTTCAACTATTTCCTCCTTATTCTCGCTATTATTTCAACTGTTTCAATGCAAATGCCGACCATTTCACCTCCATCTATCGACGAATGTGATATCACTCAAATCACTTATGCTATGGTAGATGGAGTTGTGAATTTCTACTGTTCCATTCCTCCCCTAGGACTTCAGCCGATAAATCCAATGATCAGTGCAAATGCGACCCTTGATTCAGATGAGCAATAATTGATTTTTTGTTATGATTGGGAATAAATTTCAATGCATTCATAAAAATCTGTATAATTTGCAACATGACATCAATTAGAAAATTCTTCATCGACAAAAATTCGGTATAAGCAACAAATTTGAGGTTCAATTCTGAAAAAGCGTTATATATCGAAGAGGAGCAGAGATATAAAAAAGTGTTCAACTACAAAGTTGTTCAAAATCAAATTTGAAACAAATTTGCAGTGGACGACTTTTTTCAAGCTCCGCCCATTTCTGAGATATGCGTCTTTAAAGTTTGGAGGCTAGCTTGCACCTCGCCCCTCCTCCAGGATGCACCTTAACTTTAAAGGCGCATAACTCAAAAGCTGGCGGAGCTTGAAAAAAGCTATCAACTGAGAAGTTGCTCCAAATTCGATTTCAAGTAACTTTTTAGTTAACAACTTTTTTCTAGCTCCGCCCCTTTTTGAGATATGCGCCTTTAAAGATGGGGAATGCGAGTAGATTACATATTGGAGAAAGAGTTCTGTTTCTTCACATTATTCTACAGTTTTGTTCTCATGAAACAGAAAAACAATTTTTCACTGTTTCAAAAAACTTCAAAAGTCTGAATAAAATCTTGTTTCGACAATACGTAAATTATATCCGAGCCGAAAAAAACATTTTCTGAAACTGATTTAAAGGCGCATTTCTCAAAAGTGGGTAGGGCTAGGAAAAAATTTCAGAAATTTTATGGGCTTTCGACTGACTTGGAATACTTCAGAAGAAGACCAAATTCATTGATTATCCACGAAAAAAGGAAATTCAAAATTTATTTTGAAACGGAACTTTTTTTGAGTTGTTTCGCTCTTTTTCAGTTGATTTTTAATACTTCTTTCTTTCCATTCTTTCTAGCTCCGCCCACTTTTGAGATATGCTTTTGGGGAGCGCAAGTAGATTACGTTTTTTTTTGTTTTTTTTTTTAAAGATTTTTTTCATGGAACAGAAAAAAATTTTTAAATATGAAAAATCGAATATTACAGTATTTTTTGTATTAGTATTAGTATTTGTTGCTCGCAATCAATTTCACAGTTTTCTAATGAAACAGGAAAAAAATTTTCAATTTTTCGAAATCGATTTTGAGAGTTGTTTGTTCTTGAAAAACTTGCTCTGAAATTTTTTGTACTGTTTCAAATTTTATTTCCAATTTGAGACATAATTTGGTAATTATTGAGCCACAAAGAGAAAGTTGAAATAAAATAAATTTTTATTAATTCAAAATTTTTCTGATCTGGCTATGCGTATTCTCGCAGTTTCCACATGATACCGATTATTGAATTGCTTTCAAATTCTCATCGAAAATTGCTCAGAAACAGGAAAAAATGGTGTTGCTCAGAATAAAAACTGGGAATTCTTTATGATTATTGACCGGTTTTAGACCATTTTCAATGCCAATTCAACACAAAAACCGTGAAAAACACAAAAAATCCCATTTTCCTAATTTCCTATTGGAAAACACTCGAAAAATTGAGATTGCTCAGAATAAAAAACAATGAACTGTTTATGATTTCTGACCGGTTTCAGACCTTTCAAGAAAAGTAATTTTTTTACTGTTCAAAAATTCAAGCTCTCAATTATTAGTTTCTTTTAACCAATGTTTCACAGTATTTCAATGAAACAGTAAGAAAAATTATTCACTGTTTCAATTTTTCGAAAACATTTTTTCAATCGAATTTGAGAGTTGCTTACTTGCATATGAAACATGGAGGCCTGCTTCTTAATTGTTGTTTTCATAGAGAAATGACTTTCAAAACCCATTAAGCTCTTGAAAATTTTGCTCTGAAATTTTTTTTTACTCTTTCAAAATTTGTTTTTAATTTGAAATGTATTTTGATAGTTATTACGTGGATTGAAGTAAACTTTCAGAACTTTAATAGAATTCACTGTTTCAAAAACTTTCGATCTGATTATGTGTATTGATTTTGCAGTCTCAATATGAAGTCTATTATAGAATTTTTTCCCTAATTTTGTAAAAAACACTTTTTCAAACATCGGAGTAAAATTGAGATTGCTCAGAATAAAACAAATGAAGTACTTATGAATATCGACCGGTTTTAGGCCATTTCCAATCTAATTTCGACACTGAAACAGTGAAAAATAGTGTCCAAGTTTTTTCGATTCTTTGAAGCTGCTTTTTAGGATTTCTCTCCATTTTTCACCCAAAAAATCGCTATTTTCGGTCTTACAAATACTATTTCCACTGATTTTCTACCAAATTTATTGCAAAATTTGCTCTTTGAAAACACTCTCATTTTTTTCCAAACTCTCAATTTTTTGCTCAGAAACAGGAAAAAAGTTTGGTATTGCTCAGAATTATAGGGAACTTTTGATTGCTTTTGGCCAGTTTTCGACCATTTTCACTGCCAATTCAACACAAAAACCGTGAAAAACACAGGAAGTGCCTATTTTCCCAATTTCCTATTGGTAGAACAAGAGTATTTCCAGTCTTTCCATTCTTTCTAGCTCCGCCCATTTTTGAGATATGCGCCTTTAAAGTTGGCGAGTGCAAGTAGATTAGTCTTTTCTTGTTTTTTTTGTAAGTATTTTTTCAAGAAACAGAAAAAATCGAACTTCATAATCGTTAGTTTCTATTAACCAATGTTTCACTTTTTTTTTTCAATTTTTCAAAAAATTTTCTCAATCGAATTTGAGAGTTGCTTAATCGCAGATAAAACATGGAGGCCTGTCTCTTAATTGTTGTTTTTATAGAGAAATAATTTTCAAGGGCCCAGTAAGCTCTTGTAAAAATTGCTCTGAAATTTTTTTTGCTGTTTCAAAATTTATTTCAGATTCGGAACATATTTTGGTAGTAATCGCGCTAGTCTATATACATTTACAGTGTTAAAATTAGGATTGCTCAAGCCAAAAAAATTTTGTTACGGTTTCAAAAATTATTACCAATAATTTGAGAGAATATTCTACTCATTGCACGTTATTTGAATATTCAAAACAAATAGTCTTTAAAATATGGCCTAACTTGTCAAAATATGGCTTAACTTTTTGAAATATGGCCTAACTTTTTAAAATATGGCCTAACTTTTTGAAATATGGCCTAACTTCTTGAAATATGGCCTAACTTTTTGAAATATGGCCTAACTTTTTAAAATATGGCCTAACTTTTTTGAAATATGGCTAACTTTTTTATATATGGCCTAACTTTTTGAAATATGGCCTAACTTTTTTACATATGGCCCTAACCTTTTTAAA
>GL380169.1:0-15011 GCA_000143925.2 Caenorhabditis brenneri | reverse complement strand
ACAGTCTCGCGCGCGGGTAGTGAGCGAGAGGGTATGTATTGGTGTATAAAGGAAGAAAATGAACTCAAAATGCTTTAGGAACGGTCGAAAATGAAAAACAACAAATCAAGAACAGTTTACGAGAAAAAGGGACCGAACCCATTCCCTCTCGCTTACTACCAGCGCGCGAGACTGTTCGCCATCGCACCCTAACCTGGAGCTCAAAGTGCTGCTCACAGAAGGAGATAGCAGGTTTTTATTTCAGAAATGGATTCAGCATGGCCGAATTACTATACACACAAGTTTGTGGAAGGTTCTTAAGCTGGTCCGCCAAGTACTTCCCTTGTTAGGCTGTGTTGTGATTTAGAAAGGAACTGTTCATCAAGAAAATGGACGCATCACCCCAAGTCATTATTACATGTCATCTGAAAAATTTTTGAAGAAAAAAATTTTGAAACAGTGAAAAAAAAAATTTTTTTTTTGGTTTTTTTTACTGTTTCATTTCAAATTTCTAATTTTTTTTCGATTTCTAATTGCTAGTTTCCAATACATACATGAACATATTCTTAAGGACCCTCCCCACCCCCAACCGTATGCCCTCCTCTTTATCCCCCCCCCCCCTCCATAATTCATCATTTTCTATAGAAAATATGACAATAGGGGTGGGGTGGAAGGGCACCCCCACACCCATTATTATTATTAACCAATTAATAATAATAAGATCAGCCTATTCCATCTTGACTCTCCTAATCGGTCCCCTGGGAGGGGGGGGGGTCCTGGAGGCTCCGCCCCTTTTTTTGCTCACTTGTTGCGTGCTCTTAGATTGATTTTTGGAGGAAGTTTTATTCTGAGCAATAAGGTTTTTTTTCTTTGATTTTCAGGTTTCTCCAGACACATTAAGAAAAAAATTTTCAGTTTCAAAAAAAAATTTCTGATTTTTGTTCCATTATGAAAATTTCGATAAGCAGTTTCAAGAATTTGAAGGCGCATAACTCAAAAGTGGGCGGAGCTAGCAGAAAGTTATCAACTGCAAACTTGTTCAAAATTGAATTTTGTGCAACTTTGCAGTTGACCACTTTTTTCTTTTTTTTTTTTTTTTTTTTTTTTCGATAGCTCCGCCCCTTTTTGAGAAAATTCAATTTTTTTGAAAAAACTAGGCATTTTTGAGCCATTTTAAAGCTATTTTTAGGCTGTTTTTACGCTATTTTAAGACTATTTTCATGCATTTTTAGGCTATTTTAGGATTGTTCAATTTCAATTTTTCGCTCCAACGAATAATTTTTTTCAAACTTGTGAGAAAAAAATTTTCAGTTTCAAAAGAAATTCTCATTTTCTTTCTTTTATGAAAAGTTTGATTGGCAGTTAAAACACCTACCCTAAATTTATTGAAAAACCACAAACAACTTTTTAGGTCTACGTTTTGGAGAACTGGTTGTATCCTGAAAAGGGGCGGATCTATCAAAAAGTGGTCAACCACAAACTTGCTTGAAATTTGATTCTGAACAAGTTTGTGGCTGAAAACTTTCTCCTAGCTCCTCCCACTTTTGAGATATGCGCCTTTGAAGTTAGACTCTTCTTTAACTGCGCTCCCTCTGCCCCTTTCGCTTTAAAGGTGCATAACTAAAAAGTGGGCGGAGCTAGTGAAGAGTGGTCAACTGCAAACTTGTTTCAAAATTAATTTCAAACAAGTTCCTAATTGATTACTTTTTCTTAGCTCCGCCTTCTGCTCTTCTGTTAGAGTTTTTTAAAAGGAAACCTTTCAAATTGTACATTTTTGGCCTTTGTACATTTTCTTCAAAGGTTTTTGTGTTTTGAAGGATGGGGATCAAATTCAAAGCGACACTAATTTCTTTTGAAACTAATTTTGAAACAGTGAAAAAATAATTTTCCGTTTCAAAAGAACTTTTTTAATTTTCTTTCTCTAATGAAAAATTTAATGCGTTGGCATTTTTCACTGTAGTTATCCAAATCGATCGGAAGCCCAAAATACTCCCATATTCTCCGCCCATTTTTGAGATATGCGCCTTTAAATTAGGAGGTGACATGCTCAAGTGAAAAAAGCTACTCAGTTTCAAGAAACTTTTGGTTCGGAAGTACATAAAATATTGCCAAAACAAGGCGTTATTCCGATTTTTGAAATTTTTTGAAACAGGAAAAATAAGTTTTTTCCATAAAAAAATGTTTTTTCTGGTCCAAAAATTTTTCTTCAGTTTACATTTCACACCCCGGACAAAGCACATGTCATGTATTTTTTTGTGGTTTCAAGATGAACTTGCAATAGAAATGTTGGAAGCAAAAAAAAAATATTTCGAATGCCATACTGAATTTTTTTGAAACAGTATAAACTTTTTTACTGTTTCAACGAAAAAAAAACAATATAATTTTAAGTGAATTTTTGATTTTCAAGACGGTTTCCTCTTAACTTTTCTAAGTTCTTTTTTTTCGGTTTTTTGTGAAAATATTAACCGATTTGATATTTCGAAAAATGAAAAAAAAATTGCTGTTTCATGAAAAAAAATTTTCTTCTCAAATTGTTCAATTTCAATGTTTTGTTCTAACGAATAAGTTTTTCAAACGGGTGAGAAAAAAATTCCGTTGCAAAATACATTGCTCTTCTATACTTATTTCTTTTGAACTAATTTTGAAACAGCGAAAAAAAGAATTTTTTCCGTTTCAAAAGAAATTTTTAATTTTCTTTCTTTCATTAGAAATTCAATACATTGTATGTGATCACATTAATCCAAATTGATCGGAAACCCAGAAATATATGCTCCGCCCATTTTTGAGCCATGCGCCTTTGAAATTTGGGGCAAACTTGCTCCCCCTCCTTTGTCCCTCGGTACCCCCAACTTTGAAGGTGCATATCTCAAAAGTGGGCGGAGCTAGAAAAAAGCGGTCAACTGCAAAATTGCTTCAGATTTAATTCTGAGCAACTTTGCAGTTGACAACTTTTTTCTAGCTCCGCCCACTTTCGAGATATGCGCCTTTAAATTTGGGGTGCCTTGAAACTGCGTGTGTCAGAGAAATTTGGTCCGGAAGTCTACTATATATTGCTAAAAAAAATTTTTATTCCGAATTTTGAAATTTTTTGAAACAGTAAAAAAAGTTTTGGGAAAATTCTAGCTCCGCCCACTTCTGAGATATGCTGAGATATGCGCCTTTTAAGAAAAATTTTTCCCTAATAAAATTTTTTTTCTGTTCCAAAAATCCTTTGTTTCATTTCACATTTCACACCCCGGGACAAAACACATGTCATGTCAAAAGTCTTCTAACCCATCAAAACCCATGCCGAAATGTCACTTTTCGGGCCCCCCTTGGGGGCCGAAAATGAGATTTTCGGTTGGCGTTTTTTACTGTTTGAAACAGTAAAAAAAAGTTTTCGATTACAAATTTTTCCCCTAGATTGGATTACGTTAGTTATAAGGTAATTGGATCTTGTTTTATGATGATTAAAGGCGGACGGGTCCTAAGATCCCTCGCCCCGCCCCCCTGGGGCGGGAGGAGGGATATGCTAATTAGAGGACATTTGACACCTTAGGAGGGCACCCCCCACTGGGTCTGGGAGACGTCTCCGACGTCTTTTAGACCCAGATGGTCGAGATGCCTGGGGAATAATTGTTTTTTTGATTTCTGTTTCAAAATTTTATTTGAGTAAAATTTGAATGAACAATAATGTTCTTGGACGTTTTTGACTGAAAATTTTCTGAACATTCTTTTCCTCTTCTCCAATTTTACTGTGATTTCCAAATTGAAAAATTCAGAGAAAACCCGGAAAATTTTAGTTTATATATATTTTATTTTTACTGTTTCATTATTTTTTTTCAATAATTTTGACATAAAAACATGATTATACAACTTTGGAAATGAGTTTTTGAACAAAATAATTTTTTTTTTGAAACAGAATTTTTTTTTCGGAATTTTTCAATTCTCCAATTTTTCATTATTTTTTTCCTGTGTTCAAAACTGGATATATAGTGATTAACCAGTATTTTTTTTCTCGGAGAACACAAATAAAATATTTTGAACAGTAAAAAAAGCTTACTGTTTCAATGCACCTCCTCCATTAATATTCCATTTTTCTTCCAGTTTTTGTTGATTGGGCATTATATCTCTTTTCCCATGCAAGCTAACAAAAAATGATAAACTATAAGGTTGTAAAGCACAAAATTTGAAGCAAGTTTGCTGTTGACAATTTTTTTCTAGCTCCGCCCACTTTTGAGATATGCGTGTTTAAAGTTAGGGAGCCGGGATAAAAGAGGAGGAGCCAGCTAACTCCCAAACTTTGAAAGCGCACAACTCAAAAGTAGGCGGAGCTAGAGGAAAGTTTTTGCTGAGACGTGTAAGGATTTTTTTAGATTTTTGAAAAAAAAATGGTTTCTGTTTCAAAATTTTGTTTCAATAAAACTTGATTTTGAAACAACGCTTCTATTATCGTTTTCTATTCACACTAAAAAAAAATTTTCTCTCCTCTTTTCCAATTTCACTGTGATTTTCTAATTGAAAAAATCGGGGAAAATTTGGGAAATTAAAAAAAAAATTTTACTGTTTCAAAATTTTTTTTCCAATAATTTTGAGCTTTGAATTATAATCATTTAACTTTCCCATCGTTAATTGCTACTACAAAAAAAGGTTTTGAACAAAAGATATTTTTTTCTGATTCAGAATTTTTTTTCAAAATTTTTTTCATTTTGCATTTTTAAATTTTTTTTCCTGTGTTCAAAATTGAGTATATTGTGATTAACTGAATTTTTTTTCAGAAAACACAAAGAAAAAAAATTTGAAACAGTAAATAACGTTTACTGTTTCCATGCACCTCCTCCATAGATTTTCCATTTTTCTTCTGGTATTTCAGTAAAATTGCACTAAATCTTTTTCCCTGTGCAAGCTATCAAAAAGTGATCAACAAAAAACTTGTGAAGCATAAAATTTAGAGCAAATTTGCAGTTGACAACTTTTTCTTAGCTCCGCCCACTTTTGAGTTATGCGCCTTTAAATTTTTCTGTCAGCACCGCTAGTCCCAGATGGCTGAGATGCGTAAGGAAAATTTTTTTCGATTTTTGAAAAAAAATTGTTTCGGTTTCAAAATTTTGTTTCATTAAGTTTGAGTTTTAAAATAATGTTTATGATAGTTTTCTCTACACATTTCTGAAATTTATTTTTTCCTCTTTTCCAATTTTACTGTGATTTTCAAACTGAAAAATTCAGAGAAAAATCGGAATATTCTTGTTTTTTTTCAAATTTTTTGATACTATTACTGTTTCAAAATTTAATTTCGATAATTTTGAACTTTGAAATATGATTATATAACTTTATAAATCTGTTATTTGGTATATTAGGAACGAAAAAAAGCCTTTGAACAACATTTTTTTTTTAATTAGGATTTTTTTCCCATTTTCATTTTTTGATTAATTTCGTATTTTTGGCTCGATATATCTCGATTAACTTTTTTTTCGGAAAACACGAAAAAAATTTTGAAACAGTAAAAAAAAAGTTTACTGTTTCAAAACACCTCCTCTACTGATTTTCCGTTTTTCTTCTGGTACTTTCGTTATCGGCACTAAATCTTTTTTCCATGGAAGCTATCAAAAAATCATCAACTACAAAGTTTTTTTTCGAGTTTTCAAAAAAAATGTTTACTGTTTCAAAAATTTTTTTCAATGATTTTGAACTTCAAAGCATGATTATACAACTTTTCAAATCTGTTATTTGGTATATTCAGAGCGAAAAAAGCCGTTGAACAAAATTTTTTTTTGAATTAGGATTTTTTCCCCATTTCAATTTTTTGATTAATTCCGTGTTTTTAATTCGATATATCTCGATTAACTTTTTTTTTTTTTGAAAAACAAAGAAAAAAAATTTAAAACAGTAAAAAAATTTGCTGTTTCAATGCACCTCCTCCATTGACCTTCCATTTTTCTACTGGTATTTCAGCAATGAGCATTATATCTCTTTTCCAATGCAATATATCAAAAAATGTTCAACTACAAACTTGTAAAGCACAATATTTGAAGCAAGATTGCAGTTGACAACTTTTTTCTGGCTCCGCCCACTTTAGAGTTATGCGCCTTTAAAGTTACCGAAGAGGGGGAAGTGCCGCTGGGCTCTCTAACTTGAAAGGCACATAACTCAAAAGTGGGCGGAGCTAGAAAAAAGTTGTCAACAGCAATCTTGCACCGAATTTGATTTTGAGCAAGTTTACAGTTGACCTCTTTTTGCTAGCTCTGCCCACTCTCTCTAAATCCCTTTAAAATCCCCAAAATGCACTTAAAATCGGACAAAATCGCTCAAAAATCGCTCTAAAACCACCAATCTTCATGTTTCTTCCACGTTTTCTGTTCATCATAAGGTGTCACATTACGCAATCAACATACCCTTATCTCAAGATGGTTATGACCTGTCAGTCATCTCTAGGACCCCTCTAGTACCACTACCTATTTACTACACTAATCCCCCTTTCCGCCATCTGTTACTATTTTTTTTTCGGAAAATACGTGTATGATCTATCATTTTTCATGAAAAAAATTCAGAAAAAATGGGCAACTTTGAAACTGTGAAAAATAACTTTTTTTTACTGTTTCAAAATTTCACATTTTTCCCTTTTGGTTGATCGGCTAGTGCTGTTCGGCTCTGTTAACCTAAGAAAATTGAACAAATCTCAAAAGTGGGCGGAGCTAGGAAAAAGTGATCAACAGCAAACTCGCTCAAAATTGAATTTTGAGCAAGTTTGCTGTTGTCAATTTTTTTCTAGCTCCGCCCCTTTTGGAGATATGCGCCTTTATACTCAGGGTCCTCCTTATTTACCACTTCCAACCCCCTAATCTTCTTATTTTCCACTCCTTATTCTCCATTTTCCGTATTCATACTCATTCATACCTTCTGTCATTCTATTTCAATCGAACATGAAGAGTACATTATGTCCTCATAATAGATGGGTTATGTAAGGCCTCTTAAGGGGATGGGGGGAAAGGTGAATATAGGGATGAGCTCCTCAGGGAGAGGAGTGGACAGATGGTGGAGGTTCAACGGAACACTAATCTGAGAAGGAGAGGGAATTTAGATTGTGATTTCTTGAATCCGTGGAAAATTCTCGATTTTCGATCGAAATTCCTTTGAAATACGGAAAATGGAGAAAAAGGAGTGGAAAATAAGAAGATTAAGGGGTTGGAAGTGGTAAATAAGGAGGGCCTCAACTTTAAAGGCGCATAACTCAAAAGTGGGCGGAGCTAGAAAAAAGTTGTCAACTGCAAAGTTGCTCAAAATTTAATTGTAAACAACTTTGCAGTTGATCACTTTTTTCTAGTTCCACATCTTTTTGAGATATGCGCCTTTAAAGTGTCAGAATGCATTCCACTTTTTTACCGATGCTATCAAGGACATGGTTTTCCGAATTTTTTGTAATTTTTCTCTGAAACAGTAAAAAAATTTTTTGGACCCTTTCTTGTAATTTGTTACTGGTAATCCTATCACAGTAAGAATTTTTTTTTGAAATTAAACATCAAGCCACCAACCAAAAATTCAAAACTTGTGAAGGAGAAAAAAATTAGAAACTGTGAAAAATTTTTTCTACAAATTTTCAACCGGTCCTATTGCTTTAAGAATCACTACAAGTTTGACCACTCAAAAGATTTGGAAATTTTTGAAACTGTAAAAATTTTTTTGCTGTTTCAAAAAACCTTTACTGTTTTCCTTTTTATCCAACATCTGATAAAAAAAGTTTTCCAGATTCTTTTCCATTGAAGTTATCAAAAAACAGTCAACTACGAAGTTGTAGAGCACAAAATTTGAAGCAACTTTGCAGTTGACACCTTTTTTCTAGCTCCACCCACTTTTGAGATATGCGTCTTTAAAGCTGGCGTTCTAGATAGCGACATCTTGCGGCCGCACTGTCTTTTAAGGCGCGTATCTCAAAAGTGGGCGGTGCTAGAAAATCGTTTTCAATAACAAAATTGCTCCAAATTGTATGCTTCACAAGTTTGTAGTTGGTCATTTTCTTATAGCTTTTTATAGGATGCGACAAAGCAATAATTTTTATGTATTCTAATTTTTCTACTAAAAAATTTTTGAAACAGCAAAAAAAATGTTTTTCCAATTTTTTTTGAAAATTGAGATTATCTGAAAAGAAGTTTTATGTGGTGTATACTGGAAGTTTTTTTCATATTTTTTTACAATGTCCTAACTACGACAAACCGATTGAAGTTTAGTCCCAGTGTACACGGAAGAATTTGAAACGGTAGAACAAATTTTTCAACTGTTTCAAATTTTGAATGTAATGGAATTGAATTTACTGTAGAACGATCATCCTTTTGTCCATAGTTTTTTTTTCTTGTTCGGTGAAACCTTCTGAAAAAAATGATTTATTTTACTGTTTCAAAATAAATGTTTGAAAACAAAATTAGGAAATTATAGCATTTCATTGCATACCTAATTGTGATCAAAAACAGTTAGCCATGGAAAAGTAAGATGGGTGAAAGACAGTAAAGGACAATATAATTTTGAAACAGTGAAAGGAAATTAAACAACAAAAAAAAACAGTAGAAAATATTTTCCAGGATCCATAACAAATGAGAATGTAGTTTGCTTTTTCTCTAAAATTTTTTCATGAAACAGTAATATTTTTCACTGTTCCAAAATTTTTTTTTCATAAATTGAAAAAAAGGAGTAAGTAGTTTTACCACACTTTTTAAATTCCCCAAAATCACTATGAACAATAGTTTTCACTGTTTCAAAATTCGAATTCACTGCGACTGAATTCATATTTAAACAATGTTGCATTCGTGTGGAAGAAGCTAGAGAAAAAAGACTATCTACAAAGTTGTAGAACACAAAACTCTGTAGTTGACAACTTTTTTCTAGCTCCGCCCGCTTTTGAGATATGCGCCTTTAAAGTTGATAAGCTCCGTGTCGTAATAGCTGTCTCCTCTCTGGAAAGTTCCTTTAGACGTGTTATTAAAAACACGAGTTTCCGAATTTCCTGTACTATTTTTTCTGAAGCAGTAAATTTCACTTTTCGATTTCTGCCTGATTTCTCTAAAACTAAACTTAATTTTTTTCGAAAATTTTTTTCGAAAATTGAGATTAGCTGTTTTGAGTATACTGGAAATTTTGTTTTTTTTTTTCGAAAATTTTCTAATAACTACATATTGATTGAAGTTTAGTGCCAGTGTACACGGAGAAGTTTGAAACGGTAAAAAACGTTTTTTTACTGTTCCAAAGAAAAAAATTTAGACAAAGTAAAATCGAATTTTCCAATGTCAACCGCGCTGTGAATGTTTACTGTTAAAAAACTAGTTTTCTAGCTGTTTCTGATTGAACTTTTTGCCCAAACTTATAAGGACACAAACAAATTGAGAATGTATATTTCCTTTTTCTAAAAAAATTTCCATGAAACAGTAATTTTTTTTTCACTGTTCCATAATTTTTTTCTGATAAATCGAAGTTAGGAAGTAAATAGCCTGAGCACGTATTGGTCAATATGAAAAATAGTTTTCACTGTTTCGAAATTCAATTTCACTGAAACTGAATTTACATTAACACAATGTTTCATTATTATGGACTGAGCTAGAGAAAAATGACTAACTACAAACTTGTAGAGCACACAGCTATGTAGTTGACAACTTTTTTCTAGCTCCGCCCACTTTTGAGCTATGCACCTTTAAAGTTGATAATCCCCGGATCGTTATACTTTTTCAGTAATGACATGACTTTCCGAATTTTTTGTAATATTTCTTCTGAAACAGTAAAATTAATTTCTAAATTTCTGCCTGATTTATCTAGGACTAAATTTTCGAAACAGATATAAAAAATGTTTTTCTGATTTTGTGTTTTTGTACGCTTTCTAATGCACAGAAACTTATCGAAAAAGCCCAGGTGTCTCCCAGAAAAATCAAATTTTGAAACAGTAAAAATATTATTTTTACTGTTCCAAATATTTTACGCAATCAGGAATCATGTAAGAAATTTTGATATGGGTACTAGTGGTCTTTCCATTTGAGGGAAAATATTTTGGACCCCGCCGTCCCCCGATTTCAAAAAGTAGCAAGCTATTCAGCGCGAACTATTGAACTAGCAGATGGAATGCCAAAAAATGGAAGTTTTTTTTGAAAAAGTAAAAAAAAATTTTGTACTGTTTCGAAAAATTCCTTGAAAATTGAAAGTTGCTCTATTTTTTTTACTTATCATATTTTGAACTAGATTTCCTTAGTCGCATCTCAGTTGATGATGGTCATACTAGTGAATATTTTCTGATATTACTCTTGAATAATTCCTATGAAACAGTGAACATTTTTTTGTGACGCGCTTCGAAATTGACGGAAAATGTTCCGGGCCGCTATAAGAATCCTAGGCCACGCCCCCGAAAACTCAGTCCATCAAACTTCGAAACGTCTCAAAATTGACATACAAAATTGTTTGTTTTTGGCTCATTTTGATTGTCTTGTGGCGGGTTTTCATGTGATACTAAAATTCAGGCCATCATGGAAATCCTAGGCCACGACCATCAAAAAGCTCGGCCACCAAACTTCAAAATGGCCTAACTTTGCTCAAACTTGGTCTAAAAACCTGGTTTTTGGACCAAGTTCTAATTTGGTTCATGAGTATATAATTTGAGGTTTTCATGAATGTCAAAAAAACTCCACTCTGAAAGGCTTCTAATATCCAAATTTCGAACTCAAGTATTGAAAAAAATTGACTTTTTCAAAAAATACAAACGAGTTTATATTTTTATGGTTTTCATCTGTGACCGAACTAGCAAATTTCTCTTTTGATAATTTACAGTAAAAAACTCTGAAACAGTAGAAAAATTATAATATCACAGTTGAACAGACACGAAGCATTGATGAGAAGTAGACTGGAATTTTCGTAACTTTTTCATGAAACAGTAAATTTCTTTTTCAATTTCAGTCACATGAATTGAAACCAGGGAACAGACACTTTGAACATTTCTGGAACATTTTTTCCCGTCCTCTGGCAGAAAGAAATTGTGAGTTTTTCACGTTTTAGAAAACCGAATATTTTTGAAACAGTAAAAGAATGTTTACTGTTTCCACAAAATTTCACTGATTTTCAACTTTTTCCAACTCTGCTCATATGAAGCTCTCGTATTTTCTTTCATGTTGAAGTTATCAAAAAGTGATCAATTACAAAATTGTAGAGCACAAAATTTTAAGCAACTTTGTAGTTGACAAATTTCTTCTAGCTCCACGCACTTTTGAGATATGCGCCTTTAAAGTTGGGGTTCTACAATCTTGTGGCCGCCCAAAATTCGAAGGCGCATAACTCAAAAGTGGGCGGAGTTAGAAAAAAGTTGTCAATTGCAAACTTGCTCAATATTTTGTGCTTTACAACTTTGTAGTTGGTCGTTTAATTATAGCTCTACTTAGTGTCGGACGAAGCATTAAGTTTTGTGTTTTCTCATTTTTTCTACTACAAAATTTTTGAAGCAGTAAACATTTTTTTTGGGATTGTCTTTAAAAATTTATGTGGCCACAGGTGTATAAAATGTGGAAATTTTGCTCACCTTCTTCGTAAAACTTACAAGTACGTTAAACCAATAGAAATTCAGTGCCAGTGTACACGGAAAAATTTGAAACGGTAAAAAACTTTTTTTTGCTGTTTCAAAAATTTTTTTACAAACAAAATTAGGAAATTGAACACTGTAAACTAAAACTAGTTTCAAAAAGTGTACTGTGAAATTTATTTTTGCTGTTTCAGGGAAAAATTACGAAAAAAATTGGAAAATCTCGTCTTTAATAACTTTGGTATAATCGTACACTGCATAATGACACTTTAAAGGCGCATATCTCAAAAAGAGGCGGAGCTAGAAAAAAGTTGTCAACTGCAAAGTTGTTTTAAATTAAATTTCAATCAACTTAGCAGTTAACAACTTTTCTCTAGCTCCGCCCATTTTTGAGATAGGCGCCTTTAAAGTTAGGTTCTCGGTAGACCTGTCTATTTTCCATCGAATACATACCCTCTCAAATTTTTTGTAATATTTTTTTTTGAAACAGTTAATTTCATTTTTCAACCTTCCTCTTTCACATCGGAAATGCTCTGGTAGTTGTTTTCGAAACAGTAAATTAAAAAAAAATTCTTACTGTTTCAAAAAATTTCTGTACATTTTTTCGTTAGTCTGACATTCAATAGCATGCTTCATAATTGTTTTAACAGATTTTCCTGAATTGCATTTAGAGAATTTCTGATAGGGTTATCGTATTTTTTTTCTGATCCTTCTTTTAAATGTTTTTCATGAAACAGTAAAAAAAATTTACGGTTTCAATTTTTTTCTGATGACTTTGAATTGATGAGTAGATAATCGGAGGTTTCCTTCTGTTGTTCCCCAAAAATCACTCCTAAAATCCACTTTTTGACCACAGAAACTAATAACTAACGCACTATACGGAGATGGCTGTAAAAAAAGTGAAAAATATTTTTACGACTTATTTTTTCTCAACTTTCTAGTTCATGAACAAAAAATTTTCTGACAGTCGATGGTGGAAATTCAGTAAGTTTTCTTACTGTTTCAAAAAATTTAAAGACCTTTTATCATTCAAATTAACCAACATTAAAGAAATTATCTAATAGAAAAGTAAAAAAAACAATTACCGTTTCGAAATTGTCCATCTTTTTCTGAAGAATCAAAACATTTTATTGATAGTCTCACACGATTGAATACTGTTGTCAGTTCTGCCCAAGAGAGGTAGAACTGGCCAACCTGTTCGCACTATAATTGAGAGTCAACGAGCTTCCCCATAAGCTTTCTCTCAATTATGTACGAATATTTCACATAAAATCTATTTCCGATAATTTAATTTACTTTTCCTTTCAATTTGAATTCTTCTTTGTGAAGAAATTCCGTTGGAATCGCTCGAAACGCTTCAGTTTCACTTCTTTTCGTTTTTCGCTACGCGAAAAACTCTAATTTGAATGCGCGCGCTTTTGGCCGGCGCGTGCCCGCATTGTCGCGGCGAGACCCGCGCGCCCCGCCTCCTTTTCACTCGGCCTAAAAGTCGCGCTTTCACTTCAGTTTCGTTTTTGCTTTCATCGAGAACGGTGACCGATTTTCGGTCTCTTCTCCGTCTCGGTTGACTCAGTTCACCGACGCGTTCATACGCTTCTTTCCTTCCGTTTTCGGGAACTTTTCCCAGATCCCTCAGCGGATCATCAGGTTTTTTACAGTGGTTTTTCGCAAGGTTTCCTCTCCTTTCGTCGAGGTTTTTGCCCAGCACCTTTCATCCCACTTTTCCTGTTTTTTGCTCTGTATTACCCGCTTTTATTGTTTCGCCTCTTCTTTCGGCCCTTTCCGACTCATCGCGAGCGGATTCTTACAATAAATTCGGTTTACATTCAAATTCTCTTATTTCTCACACCGCTTATCTCTTCCTCTCGCTATTCGTCGTTGACTAAAAGGACCCCGTAGCCAGTGGATACTCGGAGTCTATGACCTGGCTCAACATGGTGCATCTTACCGGTTTTCTTCCCAGAAAATCCTGGTAAAATTCGGATTCCCTCGTGGGAAGATGATGAACCGCTTTTTCCGAGTCTTTTGTCTGACGTTTAGCATTTCTTTTCTCTTTTCTTTCTTTTTCCCTCTAAATTTCCTTTTTTTCCTCCAAATTTTATGTTTTTTCTCGTATTTTCCTCCTTTTTCTCATTTTTGCTCAGAGTTGCGTCTCTCGATCTCTTGAGGTCGCACACTCTCTCCTCCTCCCCCCTTTTCTGTGCGGGTGGTCGTCATGACTACTCTCCCCCCCTTTCTCTCTCACCCTCCTCTTTCCGCGCACTCTCTCCGTGATTGCTCACCCTTAGTTGGTTCACACGGTGATTGCTCATCCTTGCTCAGAGTTGCTCAGTCAACTTCGCTTTTTCTTGTTTTCGTAGTAAACAACTGTTTTTTAAGTTGTTTTTAAGCTTTCTCTTTCATTTTTCATCATTCTTTCTCATTTTTCTTCATTTCTTTCGCATTTTTCTCCTTTTTTCCTCATTTTCTTCTCCTTTTTTCTCCTTTCTTCTTAATTTCTTTATCCCTTTTTTCTTTTTCTTCCGTCCCTCAACGTTTCTTCGCTTCGTTTTTTTTTTTTTTTTCCGTTCGTCTTATTAATAGTAGACAACCGACTGAGTCGGTGTTTACTATTGTTTTTGTCGCCTTACTTCGAGAGAAGATCGCGAATTTTTCTGTCTTCCACTGAGTGGGATTCGTGAAAAATAGTGCATACCGATAGTGGCAATGTCAATCAGCCCACATTTAGCTCGGGATTTCATATTCCGCTAGTGGCAATGTCAATCAGCCCACATTTAGCTCGGGATTTCATATTCCGCTCGTGGCAATGTCAATCAGCCCACAATTTGCTCGGGATTTCGTATTCCGCTCGTGGCAATATCAATAAGCCCGCGATCATATCGGTGCACATCGCTCTTAGCGAACGAGACGAATTTTTTAAAGAATTCGTTGGGCCGACAAGCCTCTGAATGCCTAAGCGCCTCTTCAGATGAGCAATTTACAGTCATTGTTGACTTAGTCGGATCCAAATTTGCTTAGCGAATGCGTTAGTGCCTCTTCGAAGCGAATTTAGTGGTTGTGTCTTAGTACACGTCATCCACTAGAAGGGCCGATGGGATTCTTGTGAATCTCATGGGATGGAAGTACCTTCAAATCCGTTCGGATTCAATCCGAAATACGGAAAATTTACGAATTCCTATTTTTATTCGTATCTTAATCTGAGCAATTTTAATTATTGCTCAGAATTCACTTCCTTGGTTTGTCAGATGGCTCAGCCCGTCTAAGTGCATTCCGTTCGGTCATCTGAATCCCTCAATCAGGGCGACCGAAGTCATCAGACTTTCTGAACCCATCAGTGGTTTTTCTGGAATTCCGAGAGCAAATTGCTGGCTGCATTGCTCATTGTTCTGTACCTGAGACACTAGTTCTCGGAGACGTTTGTACAGAATTTCTGGATCTGGAGATGCATTACATGCATTCTTCGGAGTCGTTTTATCCAGATTTCGGATTATCCAGTTATGCTTGGTTTCTAGTTTTC
>GL380168.1:36760-71744 GCA_000143925.2 Caenorhabditis brenneri | reverse complement strand
ATTTCCGTATCTCAAAACCTCCACATTATTGAGATTCAGGTCCTTGATGGCCTGCACCACCCGCCTGGTCATCTCCCTGGACATCATCTCATCCGGGGTCACAATCAGGTGCTGCCCTGGGGTCCAGCCCCCAGTGGCCAGGTTCACGGCGGCCTGGATTATCGGTTGAGCGGGTTTGCAGAGGGTCGGTGCGCTCGCGAAGACCAGCGGCTCTCGGATCTGACAAAACCGGTGGATGTACTCCTCGTGGCCTTGAAGTTGGAGCCCTACCCCCCTATGAAACAAAATCGGCTCATCGAACAAAAATCCGCGAAGAATCCGGGCGCCATTGGATTTCTCCTCGAGGTTATGGTAGAATCCATCTTCCAGGACCATCTTGGGCCGGTGGAGTTGCTCCAGGCGCACCGGTACTTCTTCGGAGAGGCTGGGCACCTGAACCCCGAGGGACCCGGGGTACACCCCCAGGATCCGCCCCTCCATGGTCCTCTGGCCCTGGAAGATCAGGACTTCGGTGCCGATGTGCCAGTCCACAACGACATCCGGACGTACAGACATCCGATAGACACCATCCCCATCCAGGACTGGTGGAGGGCAATGGAGCATCTTGGCCTGGAGAGCCGTGCAGCAGAGAATGGGGACCAGCTCCGGGTTACCGGTGGGCGGAGCCTCTTCGTAGGAGATTACGGTAGGTGTTGGGGTGGCGTAGGACACGGAGCCCAGGTAGATTTTTCCGTACTCCAGGCCATCGGGGATTTCAATTGGCACCGGATCCCCTTTGACCACTCCCAGGGTGTCGTCGATTTTTATGAAGAATTTTTGTGGTTGATGGGGTTGGAGGGCTGAAACAAGGGGGATTTTTAAATTTGGGAGCCTGAGAGCTTCAAAACGAGCCCAATATTGCCTAGATTCGGTTGATTTCGGCGGATTTCGCATTTTTTGGACGCGTGGCGGTCGGCGTTGCGGTCAAATTTGAAATTCGAGAAATATGGACCGAAGATTAAAACTCAGGAGCGCAGGAGATCCAAAATGAGCCCCGGATTGCCTAGGTTTGCTCTATTTTGACAGATTTTTTGATTTTTTTTTTTGTTTTTGAGCGCGTCGCGGTCGGCGGCGCGGTCGAAAATCGAAATTTGAGCAAAACCGATCAAATTGGTGTTCAAATTCAAGCTCAGGAGCGCAGTATCTTCAATTTGAAAGCCAGATCGCCTAGACTCGGTTGATTTTGACGGATTTTGAATTTTTGGATGCGTCGCGGTCGGCGGCGCGGTCGAAAATCGAAATTTGTGCGAAACTGATCAAAATGGGGTTCGAACGGCAGCTTAGGAGCTCAGCAGCTTCTAAAGGAGCCCCATATCCCCTAGAATCGCTCTAATTCGAAATATTTCGCAATTTTTTGGCGCGTCGCGGTCGGCGATGCGGTCGAAAATCAAAATTTTGAGCAGAACCGATCGAAATGGCGTTTGCATTGAAGCTGGGGAGCTCAAAAGCTTGAAAATGAGCTAAATATTGCCTAGATTCGCTAAATTTTGAAGAGTTTATAATTTTTGGGCGCGTCGCGGTCGGCGTCGCGGTCAAATTTGAATTTCGCAGAATACGAAGCTCTGGATGAATCTCAGAAGCTCAGGAGCTTCAAAATGAGCCCAATTTTGCCTAGATTTGCTCTATTGTGATTGATTTCGCAATTTTTAGGCGCGTCGCGGTCGGTGGCGCGGTCGAAAATTAATTTTGTGCCTAAACACGCCCAAAATCATCAATTTCAGCTCGAAATCGCGTAAATTTGTTAAAAACTCACCTCATCACTCATTATTCCGATCGCCGAGGCCCACCGAGACTCACGGTTCGGAGGAATCGAGTCGGAGCTGATTTTTCCCTGAAAATCTTCATTTACATTGAGTTTTTGGACGAAAACTCCAGAAATAAACGGAAAATTGAGCTCGAAAACCTATTTGCACCGCCTAACACCAAGGATATTATGCATAAATGACACGATCGTCGCAAAAAGGGGAGGGATGAGAGAGTATGAGAAGCAGAGAGAGTGCAGGCGACGAGACAAAATGAGAAGCGAACGAGCAGTTGGTGATGAGGAAGTGCAAAAAAGTGGGAGACCGGAAAGGTCAACCCAGGTCAATCGTCATAAAAACGGTCATAAAAACGGTCATAAAATTTATGGATATTAGGTTACACACATTAGACGCACCAAAGGCTACATGCGCTACAAACTACAAACGGTGCATACTAGAGTTTGATTTTCTCAGACATTTTTGAATGTTGTCCCTGAGCACAATGGTTTTTACAGAACTCAAAAATATCGATTTTGAGCCGAGTTATGTCCAAAATTACCCATTGCTCAGAATAAAAAATTTTCAGTATTTTGGCTATAACTCGGCTCAAAATCAATATTTTGAGCCGTGTAAAAACCATTGTGCTCAGGATGAAATTGCGCATCATTTGGTAGTACTTACGGTTTGGTGGCCTAGAAACCCAAGTTTCGGAAAGTTAGGCCACCAGGCCTCAAGTAGTATCAAAATGTGCCCCAAATAATATTGAGCACTATAGTTTTTAAAGACCTCGAAAATATTGATTTTGAGCCAAGTTATGACCATTTTTGTAAAATTACCCATTGCTCAGAATAAAATTTTCCAGTATTTTCAAAATATTTGGCTATAACTCGGCTGAAAAACCATATTTTTGAGTTCTGTGAAAACCATTTTGCTCAGGATGAAATCGCACATCTTTTGATGTTACTTGAGCCGTAGAGGCCTAGAAATCCAAAACTTGGTTTTCTAGGCCACGGGCTTCTAGGCCGCCCCCCCCCCCCCTCGTGCTCAGTACTCTTCTGTGCTTTTTTGGAATAAATAAGTGGCCGAATTTTCCGAAATTAGGAATTCTTGGCCAGCGCACTTACAAGAGGCTAGGGAGAAGAGAGAGGAAAGCCAGAAAAAGGGGCGGAGCGGAAGGGCAGGTGCGCAGGGTCCACAACTTTGTTGTTGCGTATCAAGGTCGTTTTTGCTTGTTTGTGAATAAAAACATTCTCAAGGACAAAAAATGTATTCGAACACAGCTTTTTGTAGGGTTTTGGGTCTAACTTTTGAATTTCTAGGGTATGACTCACCTTGCCTCTCCTATGTTCGATCTTCCGTTCTTCAGCGTGCGAATTTTCTGAAATTATTATTATTTTCTCAAACACATTGATCAATAGTTAGCCTACCCAGAATAAATGGAATTGTGCTCTTCAGGGAGTTTACAACTCATCAGGGACGGCTCCGAAAGCTTCAGGACCATTAAAAATAAGCTCCCCGTACCCGAAAACCTACCTCAATGGAAAAACAAAAAAGAAAAAAAAGTTTGACCACTGAGCGGATCGAACGCCCAACCTTTCGATCTGGAGTCGAACGCGCTACCATTGCGCCAAGCAGTCGTCGGGTGAGGAGGGGGTCGGAGGGCATAGAGGAGAGGAAGGGGGGAGGCGGCATGGCAGAGACAGAGAGGGGGTGGTCGAGGAGAGCAGTGATAAGAGATCTGTCGGTGAGGTCGGTGTGTCCGGATGTCCGCGCATGGTTTTAAGGGGATTGGTGGGTTTTTAGAGGGGGAATCAAGGGGAATGAGTTAGTGGTGATGGGGAAGAGTGTGCTAGGGGTAGAAATCTTCATTTTGTAACCATTTTTGAAGCATTTTTGACGAATTTTTCGCAATTTTCGGTAATGAAGAATGTTGACAATATCTGGAATTTTAGAGAAAAACAGGTGTTCATTTTTCAGAAAATTTATTCAAAATAAAAAGTTTCCAAATATGTCAATATATTGTTCAGGAAATTCCAAAAAAAAAAGTAGAACCGAAAAGGTTACTGTAGTCACATCAGAAAAAAAACAAAGGGGTACTGTAGTCAGGCTAAGGGTACTGTAGGTAAAGAAAAAAAAAGAGAGAGAGATAGAGAGAGAGAGAGTGAGAGAGAGAGTGAGAGAGATTACTGTAGCACTAGGAACTAGGATACTGTAGCTTGATCTGAGAAAAAGAGGCGGAGCTAGATTACTGTACACAGGAACGGAACTAGAATACTGAGAGAGAGACAACCAGACACACAGACAGATCCAATACATCTACAGTAACACAAGAAAAGTACTGTAGTTTAGAAGAGAGAGAGAGAGAGAGAGAGAGAGAGAGAGAGAGAGAGAGAGAGAGAGAGTACGGTAGCTTGATCGGAAAAAGGGGATGGGCGGAGCTAGGTAGGATACTGAGAGACAAACAGACACACAGACAGATCATTCCCAGCAAATATTCCATTCCTTCATCTCCTGCGCCCAGGATTTGACTGGTTCCTCCACATCCTTGTACTCCTCCTCCGTCTTCCCGGCCTCTCTCCGTCTGCGCTCTCGCAGCGCCTCATTGAGATGATCCACGTCAACGAACTTGTCCTGGGAATGCATTCCTGACTTCTGAACTTCAATCGACTCTTTGATCAAGTTTGCAGTGAATTCCTCGACCATGTTCTGGAAAAATGATTTTTTTGGCTCAAAAACATCAAATTTGGAGGGTTTCGGACTGGAATAGTGGTTTTTGGCTGAAATGGCTCAAAACATTCTCATTTTCCCCCTGGAAACCAAAAAATATGGTTTTGGAAGGTTTAATATGTCATTTTTACTCAAATAACATCAAATTTGGAGCATTTTAGACCTAACTCGCCGTTTTAGGCCAATTTTGTGTTAAAATGGCTCAAAATGCTCCATTTTCCCACTGAAAACCCCAAAAAAATGCCTTTTTTTAATGGTTTTTGGCTTCTCGCCTTGAAAATGGTCTAAAAACCGGTTCAGAACCACTAAAATCGCAATTTTTATTCTGAGCAATGCCAATTTCTACCCCCGAATTTTTAGAGTTTTTCAATGGGAAATTGGGAGTTTTAAGACGCTTCTGGCGACTTGAGTCAATTTCTTGGAAAAAAGTGCTGATTTTCAGTCTAAGCAGTTCAAAAATTCATCAAAACCACATACAACCATCAAAAACGCCCTAAAACCCGTGGAAAATGACATCTCTGACTTTAAAGGCGCATATCTCAAAAGTAGGCGGAGCCAGAAAAAAGTTGTCAACTGAAAACTTGCTTGAAATTGAATTTGAAGCAAGATTGCTCTTGGCAACTTTTTTCTAGCTCTGCCCACTTCTGTGATATGCGCCTTTAAAGGGAGGCGTCCGTCTCCCTTCATCCCCTTCTTGCCACAAGGTTTTGCCCATACTTCAAAGACGCATATCTCAAAAGTGGGCGGAGCTAGAAAAAAGTTGTCAACTGCAAACTTGCTTCAAATTCAATATCAAGCAACTTTGTAGTTGACAACTTTTTCTTAGCTCCGCCCACTTTTGAGATATGCGCCTTTAACTCAGACTCACATGTATCTTCCTCTGAATTGTCCAATGTAGACTCCCTCTCTTCAGACCCTGCTTCTCGGCGAAGTTGTTCAATTGCCACTTAAAGCTCTTGTGTGGGATGGTCCAGTTAGCTCTCTCCGCCTTTTTTTTTCTCTCTATCGCCCATCTCTTGTCCACCTCCTCCTGCTGATACTCCTCTCGCTTAATTTTCGACAGCAGTTTCCTTTTCTTATACAGATTTTCCGGATCCTTCCATCCTCTTCTCGGATCCTCATCCGTGGAGGACCTCTCTCGATGATCAAATTGATCGTACTGCCTCTCTCGGGTGCGTCGGATCCTCTGCTTCCTCTGCTTCGCCTTCGCTTCCTCGTCGAGCTCGGAGTCGGTGGAAGAGGCGCTGGGGCTGGAGCCGTACCAGCGTTTCTCTCTCATTTTCTGGTATTCACGTCGCTCCGAGCGCCAGTCGCGCATCCATTGTGCGTTAGATTGCTCCATTTGAGCTGAAAATTTGAGAATTTAGCGGGGAAAAACGGGAAAAAACAAGGAAAAATGAAGTATTAAGCTGCCTAAGGCTGTCTAAGGCTGTCTTAGGCTGTCTAAGGCTGTCTAAGGCTGTCAGAGACTGTCTTAGGCTGTCTAAGGCTGTCTAAGGTTGTGTAAGGCTGTCTTAGGCCGTCTAAGGCTCAAATTTAGGCTTTTCTAGGCCAATTTAAGACCACTCTCAGATTCTCAGGTCTAAGATTGTCTAAGATTTAAAAAACATTCCTACCTCAAATGTTGGATCCTGAGGCCAAAAGTAAATGTAGGGAGAAGACAATGGCGACTTCCAATGGCGAAGGTGTGGCTTTGGTGCTGGGAAGAAAGCTGAAATTGGTGAAAATAAGATAATTATAGACATTTCAAAACAAAAAAAAGTCTAGATCAAACGAAAATTTTTGAAAATCAGGGAGGGATGCGAAAGAATCGTTAATGAAACAGTCATCAAAGTTGTCGTGAAGGTTTGAAACAGGAATTAAAAAAAAAAAGAAAATGATGTTGAAAAAATTAACTCTAGGAAAAATTTCAGGCTGGTTATGGCTGTCGAAGGCTGTAAGCGGCTGTCTGAAGCTATCCAAGGATGTCTAGGCTGTCCTAGTCTGTCTTAAGGCGTTTCAGGCTGTCTTAGACTGTCTAGGGCTATTTTAGGCAGTTTAGGCTGTCTTAGGCTTATCTAGGCTAGTTTGGGCTTGAGCAAACCTTTTCAGGCTCTTAAATACTACTCTAAAAACAAAACCTGGACACTGGGGAAGGCGGAAAGCCTAAAACAGTCTGAGACAGCCTAAGACAGCCTAAATTGGCCTCAAGATCTTCTAGAAATAATTCACTGTTTCAAAAAAACTTCCTCAAAATTAGTCTACTGAACTTTTGCTAACGCAGCGTTTTGCACACGTTTAGATATATCAATTTAGATCAATTTTACTTTTTTCCATGTTTCGATGAAAGTTATTCAAAATTGGTCTGACATTTGTTTTGCTATTACACCCATACAGATTTATTATGGGAAAGCCTAAAACACCCTCAACAAGCCTTAAGAAAAACCTGGAAAGCACCCAACGAAGCATTACGGTGAAAGGCTGAATATAGCCTTTTTAACTATTTTTCACTGTTTCAACGCAACTTTTTGATAATTTGTCTGTCAAATTCGTTTGTTAAGTTCAACGTTTAACTGTTCCTTCCTATACTGTCTTAACTGTCTTAAGCTCTTTTAGGCTTTCTAAGGCTTTCTTAGGCTCTTTACGGCTGTTTTAAGCTATCGTAGGCCTGTTTAGGTTATTTGAGGCTGTTTCAATCCATTTTAAAAAGCGTTCTCACCTCAAATGTGGAGTCCTGTGGCCAAAGGTAGATGTCGGAAGATGATGGTGGATGCAATGGCGATGGTGTGGCTTTGGTGTTGGGAAGAAAGCTGAAATCGGGGAACTTGAGGTAATTATAGACATTTCAAAACAAAAAAAATTGAATCAGACGAGAAATTTTGAAAATCATTGAAGGATAAGATACAAATTGTTTTATGAATCATCCATCAAAATAGTCGTGAAGATTTGAAACAGGAATAAAAAATGAAGCTGATGGTAGGAAAATGAATTCTAGGAAAACATTTCAGGCTGTCTTAGGCTGTCTAAGGCTGAATAAGGCCCTTCTAGGCTCGATTCGGCCGTTTCATCCTCCCCAAGGCTGTTTTAGGTTAGAGGAGCGTAGGCTAAAACACGCAAAAACCTAAATGTTACCTTATAGAACAAGGGGGGAAGCCTAAAAGAGCCTGAGTTAGCCTCTAGAGTTTCTAAAAATAATTCACTGCTTCAAGAAAATTTCCTTAACATAAGTCTTATGTATTTTTGCTAACGTTGTGGAAAAATTGATGTCTAACGTTTTTGTCAAAAGCAGGTTAACATGATTAAATTTTAACAAATTTTATCTTTTTTCGCTGTTTCAACGAACATTATTCAAAATCGGTCTGACATTTACTTTGTTGTGAAGCTCATACAAATTTTCTCTTGGAAAGCCCAAAACAGCTTCAACAAGCCTGAAAAAGGCCTGAAAAGCACCTAATACGGAAGATACGTTGAAGATAACCTTATTCAACTCACTGTTTCAACGCATTTTTGAAATAATTTTTTCTGATAAATATTTTTGCTAAATTAATGTTTTTCGGCAGGAAAAAAGCAACAAAGGAAAAAAAAACATTCCTACCTCAAATAACTGGTCCTGAGGCCAACAGTAGATGTAGACAGATGATGGTCTTCCAAACTTCCAATGACAGAGTCGTGGTTTTGTTGCTTGGTAGTAAGCTGAAATTGAAGAATTTGAGGTAATTATTGACATTTCCAACCAGAAAAATTTAATCAGATAAGAAATTTAAAAAATTATTGAAGATGAAGATCATTTCATGAATCTTTCATCAAAATTGTCGTGAAAGTTTGAAACAGGAATAAAAAAATGAAGCTGATGTTAAAAAACAGATTTCTCGGAAAACATTTTAGGCTGTCTAAGATTGTCTAAGGTTGCATTGAGCTATCTTAGGTAGTTTTAGGTTCTTAGGATAATCTAGGCTAGTACGGGCTTAATAAGACGGCAAAAGACTGGGAAAGACAGTGCGGGAAGCCTGAACTAGCTCGGAAAAACCTGAACTAGGCTCAAAACCAACTTAACAGGACACTAGAAAAACCGACGCATCTAAAGAAATCTACTAGAGCTTCTAGAGATAATTTACAGTTTCAAAAAAATCTGCTCAAAATTAGTCTCATGAATTTTTGCTAGCAACGCTTTTTGTACATGAAATCATGTCAAATATTTTTTCAAACAATTTTCGTTAACTAATAGAAGCCTAAATGGCCTGGAAAACAGGTCGAGATAATATAATGATAATTAATTTCAACTTTTTCACAGTTCCAACGAACATTATTAAAAAATTGGTCTGAATTTCATTTTGTTATGCTTAGCATACATATTTTCAATGGGAAAGCCAGAAACAGCCCTAACAAGCCTAAAAAAAAGGCCTGAAAAGCACCTAACGAAGCAATACGGGACGAAGATAACCTTATTTAACTCACTGTTTCAACGCAATTTTTTGATAATGTTGTCTGATGAATATTTTTGGTTATGTTCATTTTCTATCGGAGGAGAGTAAAATGCAAAAAATGAAAAAAGAACGAAACCAAAAAAGAAACGAGACTCAGAAACTAGTCAATTTGAGGAGAAGAAGATGAAAGGAGGGAATAGAAGGAAACTGCATGCGTTCCGAGAGCGCCGCCGGACTGTCCCAACTGCCCTAAGCTCTCATTTCTAATCAAAAAAAATTGAATCGAACGAGAAGTTATAGAAATCCAAAAAGGGGAAAAAGAAAAATCGTTGAATGAATCATTCATATAAATTGTCGTGAACGTTTGAAACAGGAATTAGAAAAAATGAAGCTGATGTTAAAAAAAATGGATTCTAGGGAAAAGTTTAAGGCTGGCTGTCTGAGGCTGTCTAAGGCTGTCTAAGGCAGTGTTAGGCTCGACTCGGCCGTTCAGGCATTCCCAAGGCTATATTAGGTTAAAGAAGCGTAGCCTAAAACACTCAAAAACCTAAATATTACCTTACAGAACAAGGCAGTGCGGGAAAGCCTAAAAGAGCCTGAGTTAGCCTCTAGAGCTTCTAAAAATAATTCACTGTTTCAAGAAAATTTCCTCAACATAAGTCTCATGAATTTTTGCTAACGTTGCTATTTGTATAAAAATTGACACCTAACGTTTTTGTTAAAAGCAGGTTAACATGATTAAATTTCCACAAATTTTATCTTTTTTCACAGTTCCAACGAACATTATTAAAAAATTGGTCTGAATTTCATTTTGTTATGCTTATCATACATACTTTCAATGGGAAAGCCAGAAACAGCCCTAACAAGCCTAAAAAAGGCCTGAAAAGGACCTAACGAAGCACTACAGGTTGAAAATAACTTTATTTAACTCACTGTTTCAACACAACTTTTTAATAATTTTGTCTGATAAGTATTTTTGTTTTGTTTATATTTTATGGCAGCAGAGTGAAATGCAAAAAATGAAAAAAAAGAGCATAAGCAAAAAAAGAAACGAGAATAAGAAACGAGTGAATTTGGGGAAGAAGAAGCAAAAAACGAAGGAGAAAGAGAAAGATGGTCAAGAAAAAGAAAGAGATAGCGGCCAGCGTCTTGGTGCCCAGGGACAGAAGGACAGCACACTAACATGCACACACACACACACTCAACACAGAAAAAAGGAGCCCCCTCTCTTCCCCCGCCGCTGCATGCGCTCCTAGAGCGGCGCCCAGGGCGCCGCTTGGCACCGCACGTTTTGCAGGAGGAGAGAAGGAAGAGGAGCAGAGAAAAAGAGCAGAATGGGAAGAATAAGGCGTTTGAGGAGAGTTCAAAGGGTTCAAGAGTGCAGGAGATAGCCTAGGACAGCTGAAGGCAGCATTAGGCAACCTTAGACAGCCTGGGACAGCCTAAGACAGCCTTAGACAGTCTAAGACAGCCTTAAACAGCCTAAGACAGCCTAAGACAGCCTAAAATAGCCTAAGACAGTCCTAGAAAGTGTAAGATAGCTCAAAACAACTCTAAATTTGTTACTGTTTCACTAAATATGGTATAAATCGAGAAAAATCTAGAATTTTCAATGCAATTCGGCCTGACGTTCTACTATTGCTAATTCAACATTCCACAATTAATTGTTTAATTCATAAATCAAAAATTCCTTAATTACTGTTTCAAAGTTACTAAACTAATTATCTACAGCACTAATAAAACAATTATCGAATTCTAAGCTGATTTAAATTGCCAGAAAAAAAATATGGATAAAAAAGATCATTATTGTGGGAATTCTAGTTGAAAGAAGACAAAAAATGAGCAAAAACATATCGAAAAAAGTTGGAACTACATCAGTGCTTGACGACTGTAATTTGTATATCACACAAAGTTAGTCCAAGAACTTTGAAACAGGAAATAAAAAAAAATTGAATCCTAAGTACTTTTTGAGCTATCTTCGGTTTTCAATGCTGTCTTAATATATCACATGCTATCTGACGTCCTCTTAGGCTAGCTTAGGTTATCTCAGGCTGTTTCAGGCTGTCTTAGGCTGTATTGGGTTGTTTTAGACTTTCTTAGACTTTCGCAGGCTTTTCAGGCTCAAAAGAATCTCGTTTTCAGCCTAATTCAAAGGGAAAAAAACTTAGCTTTTCGCTACTATTTGTCAATTAATATTGAGTATTCTTCGTTACTGTTTCAAATTTCAAAGCTTCTTATCTAAAACAATCATGACACAATGCACAATCGATGGATGGTTTTCATTTGGATTTAGGCTGACCACTATTTCCAATTTTCTCAAAAAAAGTTTGCCCATTCTTCTTTAGAGCTCCTGCAAAGTATAGATCTGAAAAAACCTTCTCTGAAAAGCTATAAACTGTCAAAACATGCTTGAAAATTTTCGCTAGGGATGCGATGTATGAATTAAATGGAAAATAGAAAGTTTCATCAGAAACATTGTTTGAAACAGTGAAAACTACCAGTTGTATCTAGAGAAAAATGACTCGAACTGAGTTAATTTTGACGGAAAGGAGACAATAAACTGGCACGTTTAGCATTAATTTTGCACAATTCACAGCTAATTTCAATTTTTCTTGATTACTGTTTCAAAATTTGGAAACTAATTATCTACGAGGCTAATAATACAATATGATTGTGATAGGATTTTGGTCTTAGGTAGTGTAAGATAGCTTGAAACAATTCTAAATTTGTTACGGTTTCACTGAATATGGTATAAACCTAAGAAAAATCTAGAATTTTCAATGCGATTCGGCCTGACGTTGGACTATTGTTAATTCAACATTCCACAACTAATTGTTCAATGCATGTATGGAACAAGACTGCTTGCCGCGCCTTCGGCGCTGCAGCAGTCTTGTTTTGTTCGCCGCTTCGCGGCTCACTTTCGAAAAATGATGTTCGCGGCTTCGCCGCTCACTATTCCGGAAAAGGTCACGGTATTTTTTTTCAATCCGTGAATCCCTCACGTCGTTCTTCTATTATTGAAGTGATTTTCGAAAAAAAAATCAAACAGGTTGAGTAGACTACTCTGGAACAGTCTAGAAAGTTCCAGAACTATCCAAATGTCTATTTTTATTGATGGAGATTCATATTCACATAACCACTACTTTCCTGCACTTCTATTTCTTGTTCATAACTTGGTAGCGAGCAAAAGTGCACGCGAAAGTTGGATAATTTTTCGATATTCTGAACAACCATCTCATTCTTCTGCCCCTTCGGATAACCCCGAAGAAGCGTTTCCAAAAATTTTAGTTATTCGACACACTCTTTCGAGAGTTCGAAACGACAGCTAACCTTGGTTAAACTGGGTAAAAACCAAATTGTGAAGCGCCGGCGCGCCTTATACGTTTCCGCGCGTACCGACATCTCCCGGGTTCCGCCGCCCGCTATGTTTTGTGTGTGAGAAGACTCCGCCCTTTTGAGCCCTATCTTAGCACAGGGCTCCAGAGAGCTCCAAATGAAAAATGAAAAAGACGGGCATCATCTCCGGTAAATTCTCTATCCAAATGTAAAAAAATCATGAAAATCGGTCCAGTGAGAGGGGCGCTAGGGTGAGATATAAGTCCACAGACACACAGAAATCGGTGATTGTTAATAGTAAAGATACTGGAACTGTGCCAATTGTAGTTGGAAGAAGACAAAACACGGCAAAAAAAACAATTGGAAATCATCAACGTACTGTCAACAGCTTGGATACTGGTCTTCACATATAACAGAAAAGTAGTCAAAAAATTTTGAAACAGGAAATAAAAAAATCTGATTTCTAGGAAACGCTCCAGACTGTGTTTAACCATCTTAGGCTGTCTTAGACCATCTTGTTCTGTCTTAGTCTGTCTACGGCTGTCTAAGGCTGTCCTAGGTTGTGTTAGGCTGTACTAAGGCTGTCCAAGGCTGTCTAAGGAGGCTGTCTTAAGCTGTCTAAGGCTGTCTTAGGCTTCCTTAGGCTGTCTAAGGCTGTTTGAGGCTGTCGGAGGCTGTCTAAGGCTGTCCTAGGCTGTCTTAGGCTGTCTTTGGCTGTCTAAGGCAGTCTTAGGTCGCGAATGACTGTGTAAGACTGTCTTACGATTAATGTATGCTTTCTATGCATAGAATTAGGCTGACGACTATTTCCTTTGCAACTGCACTATCCAAAAACTTGAAAATGTATCTTTTATCTGTCTAGAAATCTGGTTGGTGGTGCCAGGCGGCTCGGATTATGTACCTAGAAAAAAAATTTATTTTCTGGCTAGAAATGAGCATAACCAAAATATGATAATTGCAAAGTGCTTGCTATTATGATTGAGAAGATTAGTTACAAAATAGAAAGTTTTGTCAAAAACTTTGTTTGAAACAGTGAAAAACTGTTAGATAATGTTCAAGTTAGGCTAGTTCAACCTAACACAGATGGGGTTTTTATAGTTCCGAGAAAATCCTCTCAAAATATAGGCTGTACTAGGCTATCTTAGAGTGTATAAGGCTGCTTAAGGTTTGTTTTTCTAGACCGATTCTTGCTACCTTTGGCTTTCTTAGGCCATCTTAGACACTTCTAAACCTGACCGTTAGTTCGAAAGAAATTCGAGAAAAACCGTCTTCTTCGAGAAAACTGAAGAAAAAGAGGAGGGCCTCAACATACATGCCTCCTACCATCCATCAAAAACCCAGTGCGGCGGCGCACTGTGGGGGGTCATCATCATCGATACACATAGAGAGAGAGAGAGAGAGAGAGAGAGAGAGAGAGAGAGAGAGAGAGAGAGAGATACCGCCCTCCGATAGAGGCGGTATTCCCCCTTAGCACCACAGCGATAAGCAATAAAATGGATGGAAAACCAAGAAGAAAAACGATACATTTAGAGTTTATGGTTATGAATTGGGGCCATCCAATGGTGGTGAAGGATCGAATGTTCGACAGGAAAAATGAGAAAAAATGAGTCTCAGGACCGACATTTGAGACGCTAAGCCCGGTTTTTAGTTAGATTCTATAGCGTTTTGGGCAAAAAAGTACTTATTTTAGGCCAGTATTTTGCTATTCTAGGTAGTATCAATAATGTTTTTGGTGGTTTTAGGGATTTTGACAGGTTTCACAGGGTCTACAGCAGTTTTTTTTTAGGGAATTTAGGCATTTTTAGATTAAATTCAAAGGTTTTTGAGCGTCTAGGCTAAAAGAGGGGAATAAGACAGTCTCAGATAACCCAAGACAGCCTTAACCAGCCTTAGACAGCCTGAGACAGCCTAAGACAGCCTTAGACAGCCTGAGACAGCCTAAGACAGCCTTAGGCAGCCTAAGACAGCCTTACACAGCTTTAGACAGTCTTGACAGCCTTAGACAGCCTCAGACAGCTTTAAAAGTACGGGAAAATACCGGTTAAGACAAGGAAAAAGTTTGAAAACCACGAAATTTCGGCTTTAGACCCTCTTTCGGTGATTTTGGTGGTTTTTCACTGGTTTTCAGACTATTTTTGACCAAAAATTGCCCTAAATGACCAGAAAATGCACTTTTTTATAGTTAGGGACTGAAATCGTCGGTCTTTTGACTCGGTTTTGCTGATTTTGGTAGTTTTCCACTGCTTTTCAGACTATTTTTGATCAAAATTGCCTGAAATGACCGAAAATTGGGGGAAAAAAATGCACTTTCTTATAGTTAGCGAGCCCTTTTCTTTCACTCTTCCTATTTCTCTTTCCTCTCTTTTTTTGGAGCCCAATGGTACAAAGTTCAGTGCCAGGGGCGGCACACCAGTCCATTTCTAGAGACATGCACACACATACACACACTGACTGGCACAGAGACAAGCACGGACACTTTGACAGACGGAAAGATACATATTTTTGTTCCTTGTTTGAGTTTTCCGGCAAAAAAAGGGGAAAATTGGCCAAATCAAAAAAAAAATTTTGGGGAATTTTCGTGCTAGTCGAATTGCGGCTACATCAATGTTTGCGTTCTACTCCAAAATTGAAAAATATTTTGTGAAACTGAAAATAAATTTTGTTGTCCTAGGTGCTACTTTAGGCTGGATTAGGCTGCTTCAAGCACTTTTCAAGAGGATTTCAGGCTGTTTTAGGTCGTTTTAGATCATTCTTAGAAAGCTAAACAGGGTTACATAGATTTTCACGAATTCAAAAATATTTGGTGAAACTGTAATCAATTTTTGATGCTTGATGTGCTATGTTAGGTTGTATTAGGCTATTTTAGGCTGTTGCAGGCTAGGTCAGGCTGTATTAGGCTGTTTAAGGCTGCCTTAGGCTGTCTTAGACTGTTACAGACTGTCTTAGGCTATCCAAGGCTGTCTTAGGTTGTCTAAGGCTGTGTAAGGATGTCTTAGGCTGTCTTAGGCTGTCTAAGACTGTCTTAAGTTGTCTTAGACTGTTTCAAGCTGTCTTAGGC
The DNA here is from genome assembly GCA_000143925.2 of Caenorhabditis brenneri. Taxonomy (NCBI): domain Eukaryota; kingdom Metazoa; phylum Nematoda; class Chromadorea; order Rhabditida; family Rhabditidae; genus Caenorhabditis; species Caenorhabditis brenneri. Next base: position 56,439 of record GL380168.1, on the reverse strand, counting down.
TTTTTGAGACTAGTTTGAGCTTCCTGAGTACATGAGTCTAGAAACATGATCAATAGCTAGGAATTATTGACTACTCATCAAAAATCCTATCAAAGTTCAGAAAACGTTTTTTTAGGTGAAACTGTGAATAATTTTGGTTGCTCTTTGAGGTATCATAGGCTAAAAAAGGACTGTTTTGAACTAGCATAGGCTGTCTACATGTAGCTTAGACTTTGACAGGCAGAAAGATACATTTTTTTGTTCCTTTTAAGAACTTTTTGCAAAAAAATAAGGGTGAAACTGAGGGGATGAAAAGGGAAATTGGCGAAAATTGGCTAAACTTCGAAAAAAGATGAGAGAAGATGATGGGATCGGGCAAATTCGTTTTTCAAAAAATAGTCATATTTTTTTGAAACAGTGATCGAATAACACAAAGTTCTGGTATATTTTTTCAGACAGTTACAATTTTTGGAATGTCTGGGGAAACTGTAACTTTTTTTCTTGCAAAAACTCTAGAACCACAATGAAGATCTGTCGTCCAAGCCAAAATTCCTATCAATTCAAATGTATCTGAACTTTTTTCTTACATTCAGTAACATATCGTGTTAAGAGTGGTGAAGAAAAATAGTGTTAAACCTTTGGAACAGTGAAAAATGAAAATTGAATTACTGAAAAGTGTTTCATGATTGTTATGGCTAATTAAGATTTGTTCAGGCTTTTTAAACTCAGCTCAACCAAACGTGGTATCGGTGTACAGGTTCCCCTGAACAAAAATATAGTTTTGATGAAACTGTGAATAATTTTTGATGAGGTTTGGACAGCTTCTGGTTGTATTAGTTATTCTAAGGCTGTCTTGGGCTGTTTTAGGCTGTCTTAGGTTATCTTAGGCTGTTTTAGGCGGTCTGAAACTTTTTTTTGTAGTAAGTTCACTACAGTGATCAGATTATTTGTATCGCACAAAATTAGTGCTGAAACTTTGAAACAGTGAACAAATGGATCGATTGGGAGATGTTTTGGCCTAATGGAAAAGGTGGAAAACGATGTCACATCGGAATTCAGAATCTTTCAGCTGTTGATTCTTTTTCGCTGAAACTGTGAACAATTTTGGTTGACTTTCGCAGTAACCTAGGCTGTCTAAGACTGTCTGAGGCTATCTTAGGTTATCTAAGGCTGTCTAAGGTTTTTTCAGGTTGTCTTGGCTGTTTTAGGCTACGCTAACCTTAATAGTTTCAACCAGCTACTTTTGACTCCTGGTGGCTTTTTAGAGCTTTCTTTTCAGACCGTTTTATCCGATCCCATAAACTATTCTCACCTGAAATCGAATCTCGATCAAAATGCTGAAGTCGAGCGATGGTGGTCAATATCGTTTCTAGAGTGAAGCTGAAATTTGGGATCTCGAGGTATTGGTTGACACAAAAAAAGTACAAAAAACGTTTGTGGGATGAAATAATCTTACAGTTTTACACTAGAGTAGTTTTCAATCGTTGAAACAGTGAATAAGAAATACTGATTTTTAGGAAAATTATTGTAGGTTTTCAGATTATTCAAAGCAATTCAATGCCTTCTAAGCCCACCTTCGGCTGTTTGAGCTTGAAAAAAATTTGTCTGTTGAAGTTTAACACCCATTAGTCAAACCTGTTAGAAAAATTTTTTTGTCCGATCGGAACTAAACGTCGTATCGGAGTACAGGATGCCTTGAACAATAAATGAAGTTTGATGAAACTGTAGTTAACTTCTAATGCGGTTTGGGTAGTCTAAAGCTGTCTAAGGCTACCTAAAGCTGTCTAAGGCTGTTTTAGACTGTTTTATACCATAAGGGCTGTTTCAGACTGCCCCAAACAGTTTGAAACTATTTTTTGTGAAAAATGTTTGATAGGAATCAGATTTTTTGTATCGTACAAAATTAGTGCTGAAACTTTGAAACGGCAAACAAATCGATCAATTGGAAAACAAATTGGAAACGATGAAAAAGAAAGGCACACCGAAATTCAGAATCTATTGGACAATGAATCTTTTTTGCTGAAACTGTAAAAAAATTTTGGTTGATCTTCGCGGTATCCAGGCTGAATCAGGCTGTCTTAGGCCGTTTTAGGCTGTCTAAGGCTGTATAAGGCTTTCTAAGGCTGTTCAAGGCTATCTTAGGCTGTCTAAAGCTGTCTAAAGCTGTCTGAGGCTGTATAAGGCTATCTTGGGCTGTCTTAGGCTAATTCCAGCTGCTTTAGGCTGTCTAAAGCTGTCTAAATGTGTCTAAGGCTGTTTCAGGCTGTCTTAAGCTGTCAGGCTGTCTCAGGCTTTCTTAGGCTGTCTTAGGCTGTCTAAGGCTGTCTCACTCTATCTTAGGTTGTCTTAGGCTGTCTTAGGCTGTCTTAGGCTGTCCTATGCCATCTAGATACCATCTAAACACTCCATCCCATTTTTCCCCTCACTCGATTTGATTTATTTCTCAGTTTTCCCAATGAAACAAAGGGCTATCAGTCGTTTTCTTTATCGTCTGCTTAGTCTCTTCGCATAGAAAAGTGAGAAAAAAAGAAAGAGAGAGGATGAGACCACCCAAGAAGGAAACAGAAGACCTCCGGCAAGAAACAAGATGAAAGGACAAGAGGGAGATACATATTTGAATTTCAAACAGGGATGCCCACCGATTTACCCCATCTCTTCTATATACTAAGCGGCAAGCTCTGTCTGTGTGTCTGTGTGTGTGTCCAGCACTTATCACTGAATAACTTTTGAGCCCCTCGACCGTTTTCTACCATATTTGGCATGGGGTCATAGGTCACCGAGCGCTTCAATTCTATAACGTTTTGAGCTCGGATTACTGTAGGGGTACGGTAGCTACAGTAACCCGGGCTCCCAATAGTACCTAGAAAACGGGTTCAGAGTGCTCAGATTAGTTCCATTTTTTGCACGTACCATCTAAGGGACCCCAATAGTACACCATCAAAAAATGATGAAGATTGCTGTCGGATTACGGTAGTTACGGTACTCAGAAAACTCAACTAGCAAGCTCTAGATGGATAATCTTCCAGAACATTCTCCCTCTTTCCAGAAACTTCTAAAAACTTCCAGAAACGTCAAAACGCTTGATTATTTTCGCGGCAATTCAAACTTTCAAAAATTTTGGCGCGAAATCAAAATTTCAACATTTTTGGCGGGAAATCAAATTTTGATTAAAATTTTTGAATAAAAGATTAAATATGAGTTTGAGCATGGCAAATTAACCCCCCATTGAGGAGCGCAGCGACGAACAAAAAGGAGGTGAGCCGCCGTAGGCGGCGCCACCGGCTGGTTAACCACTATGAAACCCTCGGATTCATTGTCTCTTGGACTCAGGGGGATATTGGGGCAAAGGGGAGGAGTTTAGAGGGATGTATGAGGTAAAATAGAGAGTTTCAGAGAAAAAAGGACATTTTATTGGCTGAAATAGCCAAATTTAGAAGCTAACTATGCTACTTGTAGAGAAAAACAGGCACTTTACGTGGCAAAAAGAAAAGACGACCCCAGCCAACTTTAAAGGCACATATCTCAAAAGTGGGCTGAGCTTGAAAAATATTGTCAACTGCAAACTTGCTCAAAATTGAATTTTCTACAAGTTTGAGTTGATCACTATTTTCTAACTCCGCCCCTTTTTGAGATATGCGCCTTTAAAATAAGGGTGCTACTGGACAAAAGCGAAAGAGACGAAACGGAATAACAATCAAGCAGAATATGGGGGAGAAAAAAAAGAAGGAGAATTGGACTATGGAAATGAGATGGTGGATTGATGAATGGGAAATGAAAGGCGAAATGAAAAAAACGGAAGATTTGAGACGTCCGAAGGGTTCGAAAGTGACACTTCGGAATAATAATTTTTTGCTCTTTTAGGCGGCCTTAGGCTGTCCTAAGCTGTCTAAGGCTGTTTTGAGCCGCTTCAGGTTATCTAAGGTTGTTTTAGGCTGTCTTAGGCTCTTTTAGGCTGCAAGACTATCCTAAGCTGCTACAGGTTTTCTCAGGTCATTTCAAGCTGTGCTAGGCTATTCCCAAGGTATTTCAGAGTCAAAACAGCTCAATTTTGATTTGCTACCAATTTTTTCTTTTTCTGTTTCAATTTTTCATTCAGTTGTTTCTCCCTAATTTTCAATATTACTGACAATTCTTTTCATGTAGCAATTTCTTGGTCATTTTTGATAGTAAGGTAATCAGAAGTTCCCTAAAATTATGTTGTCATATTAGATGGCCATATTTCTCTGAGCGTTTGATGAAATCAATTCTTGATGTCATATGGGTTATCTCAGAATGTTTCCGGTTTTTGTATGCTTTCTAAAACTTTCAGAAAAATTTTGGGCCGTCCTAAGCTGTATTAGGCCGTTTGAGGCTGCTCTATGATACTAGGACAGCCTAAGGCAGCCTGAGCCAGCCTTTGACAGCCTAGAAAGCCTAAGACAGCCTAAGACAGTTTAGGATAGCGTGGGTCAGTCTTAGACAGCCTAAGTCAGTCTAAGACAGCCTTAGCCAGCGTTTCCGAGAAATCAGTTTTTTTTTGTTTCCTGTTTCAAAAATTTTTGACTAACTTTGAGTTATAAACAAAGCACAGTGTTCAAGGGGTTTGTCTGCAAACATTTTTCGATATTCGTTTTTGGTCATTTGATATCTTTTTTTAACCGTAATTCACACAAATTTCATCATTTCATCAACTTTTTCTCCATTGTTTTCTGGCAATTATAATTTACTTACCGGATTATTAGTGTTGTAGATGATTAGTTTTGTAACTTTGAAACAGTAATCAAGAAATCCTTGAGTTATGCACTCGAGAATTAGTTGTGCAATGTAAAATTAGCACTAGTTGTGAACGTCAGACCCAACAGCATTAAAGCCTAATTTTTTTCTCAGAATTATACCATATTTAGTGAAACCGTAACAAAATTGGAATTGATTCAAGCTATCTTACACTGTCTAGGACTGTATTAGGCTGTCTAAGGCTGTCTAAGGCTGTTTAGGGCTGTCTTAGGCTGTCTTAGGCCGTCTGAGGCTGTCTTAGGCTGTCTAAGGTTGTCTAAGGCTGTCTTAGGCTGATTTAGGCTGTCTAAAGCTGCCCAAGGCTATCCAAGGCTTTTCAGGCTGTCTAAGGCTGTCTAAAGCTGTCTTAGCTACTTCAAAACAATTTTATTCGCAGTTTCATTTTTCAAGAAGTAGAAGTGCTCCTATGCTGTTACTGATTCTCTGTTTTGTGTCGGGGGAACATTTTCAATTGTGTTCTGAGCAATTATTTTTTGGAATTTTTAGGCCACTTTCAACTGGTTTTTCCAGTTTTTCGACTAAAATCTTCATCTCCACTTCTTGAAATGCTCTAGAATGCCATGAATTTCCAAAAAAAACTTTATTATTCTGAGCAATATTCAAACTTCCTATTATACATACCTTTAGATAATATCTTTCCCCCTCCTTCTCTCATTCAAAAACACATGAAATAGACAAAAGAGGATAGAAATGAACAACCTTGAGACACCAATAGCCGATAGAAAAAAAAAGAGAAAGTGGCTATCGGCGGAGAGAGAGAAAGTTGTTCATTATTCAAAAATTGTATAATCTTGTCTATTTCTTTTTCATAAAATCACCTAGAATCACTGGGTCTCTGGGCTTGAAAATTCCAAAATTAGCTGAATTTCGCTACTATTACTACAAAAAATAGTTCTGTTTCAAAGTTTTCCCTAGTGTTTCTTATGATTTTTCAACATAATCAACTGAAATAATCAACATAATCAACTGAAAGGCTAAAATCATCTATTGAATTGCCTGGAATAGCTGCAAATAACCTGTAATTAGCCTAAATTGCGTTGAAACTGTCTACACTAGGCTTTAGACAGCCTTAGACAGCTTAAGACAACCTTAGACAGCCTAAGACAGCTTTAGACAGCCTAAAACAGCTCAAAACAGCCTAAAATAGCCATAAGCAGCCTAGGACAGCCTAAGACAGCCTTAGACAGCTTTAGACATCCTTAGAGAGCCTTAGAAGGCCTTAGGCAGCATAAGACAGCTGAAATCATCCAAATTCACTCTAAAGTCCGCTGAAAATGTCTGAAATTGCGTCAAGTTTCCTAATTTTTCCACCATCTTCAATGTTGTCACGCCCATTTTTCTTTAACTTACCAAAAAACCCGCTGGAAATCATAAAGAATCGTCTGGATCAGTCCTCGAGAGTTCGAAAACCGAGAATAGCCTAAAAATGACCTAAAATGTCCGAAACAGCCTAAAAATAGCCTCTAAATAATCTTAGATACTTGCCAATGTTTCCAGTTAAACTGAATAGAATCGACATAAAAATCTCTCTAAAAACTCCCTTACATTGAAATTTTTCTCTGTTATTTACCTCGAAAAAAAACTATGTTTCAAAGTTTCATCACAATTTTTAACTGATTTTCAAATTATTGATCCTTGGTAGGCAGTTTCCTAGCTCCATAGTCGAAGCAGTATTTTTGGATTCCCGCCAGATTCAAAATAGCATAAATTTTTCCTCGAAACTAAACTAGCCTGAAATTGTACTTAAATAGATTAAATAATGTCTGAAATTCTCTAGAACTGCTTTAAAATTTGTCTGAAAATGCTACAGAAAACCTCCGAAATGGCCGGAACCAGGCCTAAAAACTGCCTGAAAACCCTCTGAATTAACCTTAGGTCATTCAAAAGCCCTTCCCCATTGAGAGATACCATCTCTCTTCCTCTCTATCCAACTAGCCAAAAAACAAATGAGAGGAAAACCATCTATCTGTCAAGATTTGATTTACGATACACACTCTCTCCCTGTTGTAGAGGAGATTAGCATCTGTCTTTGTCACATCTTCCATCCCTTTTACCACCCTCTCCACCCTCACCACCACCGTCACCATCCCCACCACCATCATAAAAAGGGATTGGCAGTACTAAGGACTACTGGCTCTCTATGGACCGGTCTTGCCGACATTGAGTGATTTTCCCAAAAACTCAAGGAATGTTAGTGGAATTTTGGGAATTTCGCAGAATGCCTGCAAGATTTACAACTGGAATAGCTCAAAAGTACCCTAACTAGCTAGGAGTCCCTCAGAAACCTTTGGAAATTGGTCAAAGTTGCAGTTTTTGGACCATTTTTATTGGTTTTGAGATGTTATGAATGACTTTTCAGCAATATCAGCTAGATTTTGGTGGTTTCCTATAGTTTTAGAGAATTTCTAGACTGGTTTTGGACTTTTGGACCTTTTCTGACCAAATTTGAGCTAGTTTCAGTGAATTTGAAGCAGTTCAACCAGTATTACATTCGATTTCAGCATTTTTTTGCGTATTTTGAGCAAAATTGAGCAATTTCAACCAAACTCGAAACATTTTAAAACGGTTTAGTGCCTCCCAGCAGCTTTAGAACGTTACTAGACCATTTTTGACTTTTTTGGACCGCTTTAGAGCCACTTGAGCCTTTTCATGTAGATGTGAAGCTATGTTACCTATATTTTGGTGTTTTTCAGCCGTTTCAAATGGGTTCTGGAAAATTTTTGGCGTTTTTAGACCGATTTTGGGCCATTTCAGATGTTTCTTGTGAATTTAAAGCTATTTTACCTATATTTTGATGATTCTTGCGGTTTGAAATGAGGATCTATACTATATTTGGCGTTTTTCAATCACTCCTGAACCGTTTTGAGCTGTTTTAGTAATTTTTTAGTGATTTTACCCAGATTCTTGTAGTTTTTCAGCCCTTTCAGAAGGTTTCAGCCGGGTTTCTAGGCTCCTTCCTGAGATAGACCAATTAATTTTCATACTTAACACCATTTTCTCAATAAAGGAGGTAGTACCGACCTGTTTGATGGAGATTAGGATCTGCCGATGTTTCCCAGCAAAGGTGTGCCCTTCGTCGCTCTTAATCCTGGGTATTAGCAGGTATTAGCAGTTACTGCAGGTGTTGCTGGTGTCTAAATGTCCGTTGTGCTAATGCACTCCTTCATTTCCCCCGTTCCTCTCACTTCTGTTGATGGTCGGTTACATAACGCAGTGTCATATATGAACAGACAGGCTGTAATTTGAGAAATTTCAGATTTTTTTCAGCTAGACTAGGCATCAAAGTTGCCCGGAAGTGACTTTTTTCTTAGATGGAAGCCGAAATTCGAAAGTCGGAATTCCGGGCAACTCTGCTAGGTATTGATCAAAAGCTACTAGATTGCTTCTAAATGGCCTAAAAAGTCGTACGTAAGGTCTTTCCGCGGCTTTCCAGGCCCTTTCAAAGCGGTTTTTACGGGACCTTTACACCTATTTTAGGCTGTTTTAAGCCTATGATTGCTATTTCAAGCCCCTTCTTCCATTAGGCGGTTCTCCCTTTGTACTCTTCAATATCCCTTTTTTTAGTCGTTGATTGCTATAATTAAAACAACACCTGTGTCGCCTGTATTAAATGAAGGGAGGGGTGAATATATGCATCCATATGTTACTGATCCGTCCTCCCGTCTTTTATAGGGCTTCTAAATCGGTACCTTTTTGAATTAGAATATGCAAATTTGGGTGGAGACCTTTCATTCTCTCTTAGCCTCTACAATACGTTTATCAACCTCTACAATACCTTCCTTAGCCTCTACAATATACCCCTTAGCCTCCACAATATATTCCTCAGGCTCTACAAAACATTCCTTAGCCTCTACAATATATTCCTCAGCCTCTACAAACCTTCCTAAGCCTCTGCAACCTTACTCAGCCTCTCTCTCTCTCTCTTTTCGAACGGCAACAAGAGGAAACGTCAGAATGGCAGTGGTCACTTATTACGTGTTCATTGATGATTAAGTAAACAGAAACAGGAACAGCTGCAGTTGATGGGCGGTCCTAGGTACTCGTCCCCAGACACCTGAGATTAGAAGGAAATGAGGCGGTTTCAAGGTGGTTTTGGCTCAATTTTGGCACTATTTGGGTGGTTTTGGCCCTAATTTTGCTGATTTTGGCCTAATTACAGCTCATTTTAGCGCATTTCGGCCTTATTTTCGCAGTTTGTGACGCTTTTTGGCATATTTGAGTTGCTTTAAGGAAGTTTTCAGGCTTAGACGGCCCTAGGCCCAGGACTTGACCGGGTTTCCCTGTTTCCTGGTGAAAAGGCTGATTTTTACCGATTTTGCAGGATTTTCTTGGTGTTTTCAGTCTTCGGACGATATTTAGGGAATTTTAGGGAAACGAACGCAATTTTTTTTGTATTTTTGGGGTATTTCATGATTTTTTCCAGAATTTTTGAGTTATTTCTGGGTGATTTCATTGGTTTTTTGACCTTCCAAAGATGTCATGTTCATCCCTTTTCCACCGCGAACAAGGACAGTTACACCTCTGCGTTCTCCTGATCTCTAGCCCTGCATGTTTTTCTGCACTTCCTTTGTTTGCCATCGCCTATCCTATGCCCCTCTCTTTCTTCGTCTACTTATCTCTTTCGTTTCGAAATTTGGTTGGCACTTCTGTCTTTTTGTGTTTTCTTTGGTTTTTTTTCAAGTCATATCTTTCTATGATAAGATTTTATTAGTGAACTTTATGGAAATAGCCCAGATCCTTTGAAAAATCCAAAATAAGCTTTTAAAATTGCTATAAAACCTTCTAAAATGGCCTGAAATCACCAAAAATGGCTAGAAACTCTCTACAGCAGCCTAAAAGTTCTGTTTTGGCAGTTTTTTCTATGTTAATACAGTGCGAACTTTAATTTTATACTGCGATTTTTCGCTGGGACCTGATGCGCCAAAAATCTTTCGGAATAAACTTCAAAATCCGTTGAAATTGCTTGAAATCCCCTGAAATAGCTTTAAAACCGTTTTTGAAATCGCTAAATGGCATTAAATTTGCCTAAAATCACCGTTTCAACAGCATGGCCTTATATACATGCAGTCAAAGTTCTTAGTCGCATTTTTTGTATCACAAACGATCCAAACCCCTTAAAATCGCTTCTAAACCATGTGAAATAGCCTAAAAACCTCAAAAATCGTCTTGAAATCCATCAAATTTGCCTAAAATCTCAATTCTATCATGCCCCTCTGTTAGAGGATATTTTAAAACTGTCCATTAGCCGTCCCGGCCCCCTCACAGCCGTCCCAGCCCCTTCTAAACTGGTGTTCATAATGACGTAATAGTGTCATCCATCATCTGACCTGCTCGCCTACACAAAGGCGAAGAAAACCACTTGCCACGCAACAAAGTGGGGCTAACTGTGTGTATTAACCGCCTCTTCTTTTCTCTGAACCTCCCACTCTCTCATATCCTCAAGCCATCCGACCTCCCTGTTTTCTCGTAACAGTTATGCATACAACGCACTTTCCGTCCTTTTTCTCTGCTCTTTTCGCGGTTCTATCTCTAAACTTCAGTTAAGAGGTCAAAAATCCTAGCTTAGACCCTTTCAAAACACCTAAAAACCTCTAGAATGAGCCTAAAACTCCATTTGACGTTACCAACACTTCTAAAATGGCTTGATTGATTCAAAATCTTATGAATCTAGGCTCAAAAATAGAAAAAAGTCCAAAAAATGGGCCGAAAACACTCAAAATTGGCACTCAAACCCTGTAAACTGCTCGAAGTCACACGAAACAGTCCAAAATTGCTCTAAAACTGCTCACACTTCATCAGAAGTGCTAAAATACGTTCTGCGATCCCTTGAAATATCCTAAAAGCCACGAAAATAGCTCTAAATTTCTCCCAAATCTTTTGAATTTGCTAAAATACCCCCAACCTAAACTAAAAGTACCAAAAAAGCATGAAAAATCACATTGAATACACCAAAAGTCCTCCTAAATCAGCAAAATATAGTTTTCGTTTTGAAACCGCCAAAAAGTACCTGAAAATGTTTTGAAATAGCCTAAAACTAGCCTAGAAATAGCCTTAGAATAACCCTAAAATAATCTTAAAATAGCCTTAAACCCTCAAAATAGCCTTAAAATAGCCTTAAAATACCCTTAAAACAGCCTTAGAACAGTCTTAAACAATCTCAAAACAGTCTTAAAACAGTCTTGAAACAGCCTTTAAATAGCTCAGACTTAGCTTAAAATTTGCCTGAAAGGCCTAAAATCGTCACCAAATCTGTCTAATTTGTCATCTAGACAACATTACAACTGTCCAATCTTGATGAGAATGTGTCAAGTGACCCCCCACCCCTCCCATCTCAATCACTCTTCTATGTAAACCGAGAAAAAAGAGAGGGGGGAAGTGAGAACATCTGTTACCACTCACTCACTCTCTCCTTTTATTCCTTTGGTTTTTCCCTGAAGAAGGTGAGGGGGGGAGTGTCTTAATCTACATGTAGAAAAGAAAAAGGTCACCAGGAAGCAACGGAAACGTCATCTTAAGAGCCATTTACTGCTATCCTTAGATTTGTTAGAATTTCGTTCCTTTTTGCTGCCATCATTTTACAGTTGCCCCTACCCTTTGCCGTCTTCTTCCTCCATTTTATTACCAGCCTTTTAGTGAAAAATATGGGGAGCAGTGTGTCAAGAGGCTTTCCTGTCTTGTGGTGTGTAAATGTCTCAAAATAGTCTGAAAGCACTTTGAAATTGCAGAAAGATATTCCAAGTAAGTCAGCTACAAACTCTCTTAATCCCATCAAAACGAGTCAGAAATCATCCAAAATTCCTTGATTTCTGTTTAATTTTGACCGATTATGATGTCATTTACTTCTAAGATTCGCAAAAACGTGCTCAAATTCATCAAATTTGTTTTTTGAAACGGACTTAAATGATACAATTAAGCCAAAAATACTCTAAAAATGGCCTCAAAATTGCTCATTTTTCACCAAAGTTTTAGGAATTTTGAGCTCTAAGTCCCTCTAGTTTACCTAATCTTTAGCGTAAGAAAGCCTATAAAATTCATGAAAAGGTTGGAAAAAACTATGTAAAACCCCTTCAAACTCAATCAAAACACCTCAAAACTGACTCCAAATTGGTCATTTTCCATCAAAATTTTGACTTTTTCTCAGCTCTAAACCCCTCCGATCTTCCTATTTTTTACGCCATTTCCTGTCTCTGGCTCTGTCTTCATTTTATAGTCCCTTCCTTTCATCCATTTTTCTCTTTTCCCCCCCCAGCCAGTCAGTCAGTTCTCCTCCCGTTTTATTACCACCCATCTTCCACCACTCCTTGGTCTTTCTCTTTTAGACCCACAAAGGAAAAGTGAAGGGTGCCATCTCGTTCTCAATAAGAGATAGTGCTCTACTGGTATATAGGCTCTTTGATGGTTTTATGGCGGCTTTTGGAACGTAGCGGTTTATGAAGTCACTTTCCTAAACTAAACTATCATATTACATCCTGTCTTTTGCCGGTTCCTTCTGATGAAAAAGAATGGGAAAGGGTGGTAATGGGGTAAGCCTTCACCCTTTGTCTTTGGCGACACTGTGGTTCCAGGAACATACCTTTCATCACACAAGGAACCACTGGTTCCTTGTGTTATGGAAGGTATCTATGGATTTTCCTGGAGTCCATTATGACGGGTGCTTGGCACTGATAGCAAATAGTTAACCTGTATGCTTCCTGTATAATGATCATCCTGTACTGATTGGGGGTCCTTGACGATGTATGTTTACGTTCTGTGGACGGTATCGCCAGAGGGTCTGGAGCCCATCATTCCTGGTGCCAGGTACTGATAGCCTATAGCTTTCCTGTATACTTCTGAACAGTCCATGTAGGTACATATAAAGACGCTATCCTAGACTTTCTAAGTGCTCATTCTCTACATTTTGATGGTGCATGTGTTACTAAAGAGGAATAATAGCGCTAGGTAGTGCCTGTCATGTATCTCTGAATGGCTGACTAAAGAAAGAAAAGCGACTTGATAACTTTTCCTTTGATGCAACAGGTACCGGATAGCACTAAATTTCCTGTTCCTAGGTGCTGGGCGGTATCTGTTTACGTACAAAAAATCCATTATCTATACCTATTGTTGCTCGGTGATACGACTATTGTTATGGGAATCAAGGAAAAGAAAAAATGAGAGAGAGAGAGAGAAGGAACCGTTCCTAGTGCTCACTGGCACCTCCCTTCTCGATTTCTTGTTATGAATAGGGTACTGTTGTAGAAACTTACTCTTTACAATGTATCTCCTGCCTCAATCCCAGCAAGTCTCCTTGGTCTATACGATAAATTCGCGTTTATCCTTAACGAGCCTTTCTTGGTGCCTCCACAAGCATCGGAAGACTTCTAAAAGTCTTCCTTCATGCTAGAATAGTCGTTTAGATTCCATCAGTCACTCTCATTAAACTGTACCTTCGCACACACCCAATGCAAGTGCTTAGTCCCACAATGCAATCTATACTTTCCTAAATTCACTCGATTTTTTCCGATTAATTGTGTTTATGTTGCGAACAGAACCTAGAAATAGAAGAAAATACTTTCTTAGCCTTCACGAAAAACCATGAGGAACATCTGTCGTTACTCACGTGTTCTCTCTTTCTAGAAGGACGGCGCCTACATGAAAAAACAGAGTAATGACATCTGTAGACCATTTGTGTCTGTGACTCCTAATTCATATTACTCTTCAAGCTGTATTTATTCAAAGCCTCTATGTTTCGAAACACTTGCGAAGAACGTCTGTTTTTTTGGCTTGCTTACAGGTCTTTTTAAGAAGAGTTTGAGCTTATCTAGACGGATTCTAGGCCTTATCTAGCCCTATTTTAGACTCGGACTGTTTCAGGCCTGACAAAGGCCAATTCATGGCCAATTCGAGGTCATTGTAAGCTAAAATCAGGCTGTTACAAACCTTTCATAAGCTGTTTTCAGGCCTTTCTATAAGCTTTTTTCAGGTCGATTTCAGGTTATATGTAGGCTGTTTCAGGTTAATTTCAGGATGGTTTACGCCTATCTAGACAATTTTAATTCAAGTTTAGGCAGAATTCAGGCCAAAGCAAAGGGCGAAATAGAGCCCATTCAAAGGCTATTTCAATCTAAATTCAAGCCTATTTTGAGCCAAGTCTAGGCTGTTGCAGGTCAATATCAAAATGATGTAGGTCCATTTTAGGCCCTTTTCTGCCAATTCAAGACTATTCTAGGCTTATCTCAGGCTGTTTTAGGCTGTTTTAGGCCTGTTTCAGGATTTAATTCGCAAACTAATTCAACCATTCCGCTTTCCTCTCTTTCTATCTATCTCATCTTTGCTCATTCTTATCATTTTCTCATTTTCTTTTCGTGTGCCTAAATAAACACAATGAACTTGTAAGAGGCAGAAGAGAAAGGGTGCGCCCACCCTTTTTTCTCTTTTTTTTTGTGTTTTTCTTGTATTTTCTCTTTTTTCTTGCCCTTCTCTATTACTCTGTTTTTGCATCATTTGACAGGCTGTTGACAGGCTGTTCTGGTCACTTTTTTGATTGAATCGGTCAAAATTTTGATTTTTTTCAGTAGAAAATTTTTTTTCTGAGCAAATTGTTGCAATTTCTTATCAATTTTTGCTCAGCCCCTCTACCACATGGCCACTTTTTCTGGAAGAGTGCTCTTCTTATCATCTTATCAGTAGAAACTATGCCGAAATGCCAATTACATCGCCATAGTAGGTGTAGAGATCCAAAAACCGTCAATTTTGCCCTATCCTTGGTCGTGGCCTAACTTTCCCCGACACATGGCCTAGGATTTTCATGGTAGCCTAATTTAAAATCTGCTCTAAGACAATAAAAATGGTCCAAATACCAAGTTTCTAGGTCAATTTTGCAGCGCGTTATGCCGTTTTGAAGTTTGGTGGTCTAAATTTTCGTGGCCGTAGGATTCTTGTGATGGCCTAGGATTCTCAGGGGGGGCCTAACTATTGAATACTACCTCAAAATGAGCAATATGGCACACAAATCAAGTCACTAGGTAAATTTTGAAGCGAGTTATGCCTTTCAGAGAGACGCAGACGGCTAGACAGTCTGGATTCTCTGCGTCTCTCCCTCTCTCATTTATGGCATAACTAGCTCTAGAATTGAGCTAGAAACCTGGCTCTTGCATCATTTTGACCGTCTTGACCTAAGCTTCAAGGTGATACAAAATGTGGAATTCTAGGCAACGGCCACGGAAAGTTAGGCCACCAAACTTCAAAAGGTCATAACTATGCTCAAAATTGGGCCAGGAACTTGGTTTTTGGCTCATTTTAATTGTCTTGGCCTGGGCTTTAGGATGATATTAAGTTAGGGATCATAGGCCACGCCCCTTTCTTTCTTTCTCTCTCTCTCTCTCTCTCTCTCCTTAGCCCCTACAACCGAAAAATTCGCCCATATTCCAGGTAACTTGAAAAAAAAATGCTCTCACAACAACAACAACAGAGAATGGAGCCAGTAGATGAAGGACGGTTCCAGAACAACTGGATTCCGGGAAACCACCGCAGAAATCAACCGAAAAATAATGGATACTCAGGAAAAGGAGGTTGCGGACCAAGGTACTGTAACTCTATTAACTTCACAGTTGCATATCTCAAAAGTGGGTGGAGCTAGAAAAAAGTTGTCAACTGCAATCTTGCTCCAAATTAAATTTCAAACCAGTTTGTTGTTAACAACTTTTCTTTAGCTCCACCCCTTTTTGAGATATGTGTCTTTAAAGTTGGGGCACCCAGAAAGTCTGCCGGTGTCTATTTCTCTGCTTCTAGCGCTTTACGTGTGGTTTTGGGCGCCTTAACTTTAAAGGCGCATATCTCAAAAGTGGGCGGAGCTAGAAAAAAGTTGTCAACAGCAGACTTGCTTCAAATTCAATTTCAAACAAGTTTGTAGTTGATAACTTTTTTGTAGCTCCGCCCCTTTTTGAGATATTCGCCTCTGAAATAGCTGAACCATATGATTTCAGAAACACCCAGCAAAAGCCTGCACATTGGACTTCATCTGGACCACGAAACACCAAATTCGAGAGGAAAATGAGCGGAGACAACTGGAGAAAGCCCACCTCACAGCAGAAGACAGATTGGAGGCAGCCCGACTTGAAGCCGGCCCCCACACCCTCAAACAACGCGTGGGAAACCGGCGCCCTGGCCGCAAAAATTGGAGCTCCGCCCACCAAGGACACCCCACAAGCTCCACCCACTCCAATGATGAACAAGGGCCCGAAATCTCTGACAAACGCCTGGAAAATGGCGACTTCGTCCCAAAAACCACGAGCTCCACCGAAAAATTGTGCTCCAGGACCCTCTGGACACAGAGCTGGAGGTCCGTCGAAAAATTATGCTCCAGGACCCTCCAGATCCAGAGCTCAAGCTCCGCCCCCTTCGAAACCTGCTCCGCAGTACGAGTACCTCGAAGGAGATTTGAAGAAGCATAAGTATGCTTCGGATTTGAATGTGATATTCAAAAACTTGATGGAAACAGGGAAGGTGGAGAGAACAGTGGCAAAACCAGTGACAAAACCAGTGAAAAAGAAGAAAGAGTGAGTTTTTTTCAAGACTTTGGGGTGAAAATCATGAAAAACCATGAAAAATGGACCAAAAACCGTCAATTTTGGCCTAGTTCCGGTCATTTTGTACCCGTGGCCTAACTTTCCCCAACACGTGGCCTAGGATTCTCCTGGTGGTCTAACTTTTCAAGGCCACTCTAAAACGATCAAAATGGTCCGATGTTTCTAGGTCAATTTTGAAGTGATTTGGAGTTTGGCGGCCTAACTTTTCGAGCCCGTGGCCTAGGACTCACAATGGTGGCCTAACTTTTGAATACCACCTCAAAACGAGCAGAACGGTCCAAAAACCAAGTTTCTAGGTCAATTTTGAAGCGAGTTATGATTGCGTGAGAGACGCAGACGGCTAGGCAATCTGGCTTCTCTGCGTCTCTTCCCCTTTCATTTGCACCGTAACTCACTTCAGAATTGAGCTAGAAACTTGATTTTTAGACCGTTTTGACCGTCTTGACATGTACTTCAAGGCGATAAAAATTTGGAATTCTAGGCCACGGCCACGAAAAGTTAGGCCACGGCCACGAAAAGTTAGGCCACCAAACTTCAAATGCCTATAACTCTGCTCTAAATTGAGCTAGAAACTTGGTTTTTGGACCATTTTGACCGCTTTGAAGTCAGCTCCAAAAGTTAGGCCATTCAGAGAGTCCTAGGCCACCATGAAAATCCTAGGCCACGCCACTAGAAAGGTTAGGCCACCCCTTCTTTTGCCAACTTTGATCTGCGTCAGTTTTCTTTATTTTTCCGTTCGATCACCTGGGCTCAGACCCCCGGCTCCTAGGAGCCGTGGCCTCTAATCCTGAGCTCCGAGCCCTTTCTGAGAACATCATCCCAACATTAGAGCAGAAGGGATTAGGATGTTCTCTTTTTTTTTTGGGATTTTGATAAAATTAATCTCATGATGGGGAGGAATTAGGAAAAAGAGGATAACTAGATAAATAATATACAAATGAGTAAATAGGACACGGGATTAGGAGAATTACAGTAGTCCCCTGAAAGGGGGCGTGGCTTGGGGGCTCAAAAACAGTCTCTAGCTCTTTAAAATGGGTCTAACACCCTACGGAAGCCCTAAATGTCATGAAAATCCCAAAAAATTCGAAAAACCGCTCCAAAAATGATCTGAACACCCTTGAAACCCTTCTAGGTAGACCTCTTGTACCTTAAAGGTGCATAACTCAAAAGTGGGCGGAGCTATAAACAAGTTGTCAACTGCAAACTTGCTTGAAATCAAATTTAGAGCAACTTTGTAGTTGACAACTTTTTCCTAGCTCCGCCCCCTTTTGAGATATGCGCCTTTAAATTCAAATCCCCCTTCAAAAATGCAATTTTTCAGGGAAGACATGATCCAGAGACACCCAAAATGGCGTTGGGAGGCTCCGTTCCCCAAAAATCCAATGTAAGTAAAGCTACCGTATTCCTACAGTAACCCAAATGTTATTTTTCCAGCCGAGGAGACCTGGTCATTATCGATGACGAATGGCATGCGAAGAATAGTCTGCAGCGGTAAGTACCGTAGTCCTACAGTAATCCCAGGTAGCTACAGTAACCCCAGGTAGTTACAGTACCCCTACCGTACCCCTACCGTACCCCTACCGTACCCCTACCGTACCCCTACAGTACCCCTACAGTAATCCGAGATAGATACCGTAACCCTGAACAGCTACAGTAATCCTAGGTGGCTATAGTACCCCTACAGTACCCCTACAGTAACCCTACCGTACCCCTACAGTAACCCTACAGTACCCCTACAGTACCCCTACAGTACCCCTACCGTACCCCAACTCTCTATTTTCAGCATCTCCAACCCAAAGCGCAAGCCTGTTGACGTCAACAAAAATCCCTAGTAAGTACAGTAACCCAAAGCTACAGTAACCCGCGAAAACTACAGTAACCCTACAGTAAGATTTTTCAGCGACAGTATCGATTTGAAGAAATATTTTCTGGTTCCAAAGCATTTGGAGGATGAGCATCGGTGAGTTTGTCTAGAAATCCAGATGTCCGGATGTCCGGATGTCCGAATGTCCATGAGTCCAGATGTCCGGATGTCTGCCTGTCTGTCTGTGTGTCCGGATATCTAGATATCTCGATGTCTGAGTGTCCGGATGTCCGGATGTTTATGTGACCGGATGTTTGTCCGTCTGTTTGTCCGGATGTCCCGATATTTCGATTTCTGGATGTCCGGAAGTCCATGAGTCCCGATGTCCAGATGTCTGTCTGTTCATCCAAACATCCGGATGTCTGTTTTTCCTGTTCGATGCCTAGTTGTTTTTCATGGGTCCCGATGTCCGGGTGTCCGTCTGTCCATCCAAACATCCGGGTGTCTGTCTGTTACATTTTCCGGATGTCCATGAGTCCCGATGTCCGGATGTCTAATTGTCCATCCAAAAATCAGGATTTCTGTCTGTCTGGGTGTCCGGATGTCCCGATATCTAGATGTCCGGATGCCCGGATGACCGGATGTCCGGATGTCTGTCTGTCCATCCAAATATCCGGATGTCAGTCTGTTCTTCTAATTGTTCCGGATGGTTCTGTCTGAAAAATCTGGGATGTCCGGAATATCCCAATTGGCCTGTCTTGTCTTGTTCGGATTGCCCCAACGTCCCAAATAATTCTTTCCAGGCTCAAGAATACCCGAGATAATCCCGAATGTCCGGAAAGGTTCGTCTGTTCCATTCCAAATATCCCGAAGGTCCAAATTATCTATTTCCCTCTCATTTCCAGAAACGTCAAGGACACCGCCACCAGAATATACATCTTCGAGTCGCAGCTGGAAGCGGAGGCGGCGTCTGTCGCGAAGCCGGAGAGTCCGGATGTCGCCAAGACATCGCACTCGAAAAGATCCTCGTTCAGCTCCGGAATCGGCACCAGTGTGGAGGATCTGGAGGAGCGATCGGGATCTGAACAGGATGATGAGAGGTAAGAGAGCTACAGTACCCCCTACAGTAATCCCAGAGGAGGTACCGTAACCCTACAGTACCCCCTACAGTAATCCCGGGGAAGGTACCGTAATCCTAGGTGGCTACAGTACCCCTAGAGTACTGTAACCTCGTGATCCAAGACAAATGTCTGTCTGTGCATCCATATGTCCGTATGACCTGCTACAGTAATCCTGTAAGAGGTACAGTAACCCTAGGTGGCTACAGTACCCCTACAGTACCCCTAGATGTCTGTCTGTCTGTGCATCCAAATGTCCGGATGTTCCCAACTACCGTAACCCTACAGTATCCCATTTTCAGCGACGTGCCATACCATCTACGCACTCCTACAAGAGCACGGAGCCCCTCGGAACCGCCGTTCAATAGTGATTGGGACGAAAACAGGTGAGCTACAGTAACCCGATATTTGTCTGTCTGTTTGTCCGGATGTCCGGATGTC
>GL380168.1:3752-15763 GCA_000143925.2 Caenorhabditis brenneri | reverse complement strand
CCCGAATGAAAGCCCTCCATTTTCTTTTTCGACATAAATTCACGTACGCGGAAGTTTGATGATCCTCCCCCTAATACCAAGAGGCATTGGCTATAAACCAGTGAACCCGGTAAAATAATGCAAGCGTCGGAGCGGGTCTCCCTCTTCTTCGCGGCGGGGGCCGTTAGGGTCGGTTTAATACCCCAAGTTTGAAGTGAACCCTGATGAATTGAAACCCAAAGAAATTTGGCCGGTCAGCCATTAAATTTGGAACGTCTCCTTTAGGGGGGGCAAAAAAAAATTAACTTTTTGGAGATCGTCCTACCGATCATGAGTATGAGCGTTTGAATTTCCCATTTCCAGGGGTTCACACATAACTGTTATAAAATATGTGAAAACGTTTTTTGATTTCGACAATTCATAAGAAAACAATTTTTAATACAGGTCAACGCGATTCCTTCAATGTTTGTAACCATTATTGATTTTCAGAGATGTCATTTTAGAGACACCCAATTTATGACCCCCTTTGGGAAGATGATGACTAAAACATGTTTTGTTTGCATGTTTGAAGAAAAAACATGTTTTTTATTCAGAAAAAATGAAGATATATTAGAAAATAAAAAAACAAAAAAATGCAAAAAAGCTTACAACATCCAGGGGTTTCACGCCGTATCCGATCCTCTCTCATTATGAAATTCTTAAACATACACATGAGTATTATAATTACAGAAATTATTGTACAAAGCCTTACTACGCCTTTAACCTACCCGTTAACTGAGAAGATATGTTTTGAAACAGTGAAGGGTCGCCTATTTTACTGTTTCATAGAAAAGTTCCCTAAATTCAGGGTAGATTTATTCTATTATCAGCGTCCTTTTTGATTTATCTGGAAATCGTAGGAAGTATTATTTTTCACTGTTTCAGCAGAACCCAAATTACAGAATTACAGCATGTTTTGCTAATAATATTAATGTAAGAGATAATATTCTTGAGCGCCACATTAATACCAGGGGCAATTGCTATAAAGCAATGGAACTTTTTAGAATAAAGTAACCACCAATCCTTGCACCAGTGAACCAGGTTCATCAATTTTGAAACAGTGAAAAATAGCCCCTAATTTTCTGATTTCCTAATGCAAAACTTACACTTTTTTGTAGACAGAACTATCAATCACATCTCACTTATTAGAAAAAATTTCATCTCTAACTTTGGGAAAAATACCAAGAAACAGTGATAATTTATAGAATATTTAGTGTCTCGTAGATGAACAAGAAGGAGAATTACAGTCGCCTTACCTCTAAACTAAGGAAACATATTTTGAAACAGTGAAAAAATATCCAAGTTTTGCTGTTTCCAAAATTAACTTACTCTAATGATTCGTTCCATATGCACTGATGCTTTCGAATGCACGAATAATTATGATGATATGTAATTTGGCGATTGGAATCTCTTCTATATACTAAAGGAATGATTCTGTGTGTGTGTGTCGAGCGCTTACTACTGATTAACTTTTGTGCCCCTGTACCGTTTGGCACCATATTTGGCACATGGTCATGGGTCCCCGAGCCCCTCAATTTTATAACGTTTCGAGCTCCGATTACTTTAGGACTACGGTAGCTACAGTAGTTCAAGAGCTCGACCGTATCTGGAAATGGGTTCAGAGTGGTCAGAGAAATAGGAAATATCGTGAAATAGAAAAGATCTACAATAAAAACACCACTAATCCTTACACCATTGAACCATCCGATGGAGAATTACAGTCACCCTACCCCTGAACTAAGGAAACATATTTTGAAACGGTGAAAAAGTTTCTAAGTTTCACTGTTTCTAAATTTAACTTACCATAATGATCCGTTCCACATGCACTGTTGATCAGTAAGGATAACGAAGAATAATGATGACTTTTGGGTGTGTACTTGGAAAAAATTTACTGTTTCATGAATCTTTTCAACTAACTCGGGATGCCGGAATCTGTGATAAGTAGACGACCAGTTTAGGGAATCCTGTTGTAAACCCAGAAAAGAATTTCATATATACATGGCAATAGTTAACTTCATGCTATACACGTGATCTTTTCATCCTAGACCAGAAGAAATTGGACTATAAAACAGTAAAAATTGAAACTGATGAATGTTATGGTTGATTTGGAGATAGAATTGCAGTTAACCTACCCCTAAAAAAAGCTAAGAAGATATGTTTTAAGGTAATTTTTTTCACTGTTTCATAGAAAAGTTCCCCAAATTCAGGGTAGATTTATTCTATTATCAGCATCTTTTCTGATTTATCTGGAAATCGTAGGAAGTATTATTTTTCACTGTTTCAGCAGAACCCAAATTACACAATTACAGTATGTTCCACTAATAAATTCAATATAAGTGATAATATTGTCGAGCGTCACACTAATACTAGAGGCATTTGCTATAAAGCAGTGTGAAATTTGTTAGAGTATAGTGACCACCAATCCTCACACAACTGAACCAGGTTCATCAATTTTGAAACAGTGAAAAACCCCCGAATTTACTGGTTTTTTGTTCCCAAACTTGAATTTTTTTCAGACAGATCTATCAATCACATCTGGTTTATTAGAAAACATTTCATCTCTAACTTTGGGAAAGATACCAAGAAACAGTGATAATTTATTGAATTTTTAGTGTCTTGACCCTGGATCCGATGGAGAATTACAATCACCTCAACCCTAAACTAAGGGAACATATTTTGAAACAGTGAAAAATTATTCAAGTTTTACTGTTTCTAAAACCAACTTACCATAATGATCCGTTCCAAATTCACTGCTGCGCAGCAATAACGACGAAGAATTATAATGATCTGTAATTTTGCACAGAGAAACATTTACTGTTCCAAGAATTTCCAGTAGTATTTCTCGGAGGCTATTGAATTTTGCTACGTCGTGGTCAATCAGTAGGATGCATCAAATTTTTCTTAGAAGTTTGCATGGAACAAAGTTTTGGAAACACTGAAAGCTCTATTTTTTACTGTTTCAAAAAAATTTTCTCCATTTTTAGGGTAGATTTATCCTGTTGTGTGCAGAGGAAACATTAGAAATTTGCGTTTTTACTGTATCGAGAGAGCTCAATTCACATAATTTCAGTGTTTATTATTGAATTTTTTGGTTAATTTGAAGTTAGAATTACAGTCAATTTACCCCTAAGAAGATGTTTTTTTACTGTTTCGTAGAAAATTTCGCGAACCTCAGAGTAGATTTCTTCTGTTATCATCATTCTATCACTATCTATTATCATGCTATTTTTCGCTGTTTCAACATAACTCAAATAACAGAATTACAGTATGTTTTACTAATAAATTGGCTACAAGAGAATCTTGAAGAGATAATATTCTCGAGCGTCACATTAATACTAGAGGCATTTGCTATAAAGCAGTGAACCCTTTTAGAGTATAGTGACCATCAATCCTCACACATTTGAACCAGGTTTATCAATTTTGAAACAGTGAAAGTTAACCCCGAATTTCCTGGTTTCCTGTTCTAAAACAGAACTATCCATTACGTATGCATACTAGTAAACATTCTGTCCTTAACTTTGGGAAAAAATACCAAGAAATAGTGATAACGTATAGAATTTTTAGTGTCTCGTACCAGGATCTGATGGAGAATCACAATCACCTCAATCCTAAACTAAGGGAACTTATTTTGAAACAGTGAAAAAAAACTTGCAAGCTTTACTGTTTCTAAAGATAACTCACCATAATGATCCGTTCCACATGGGCTGTTGCGCTTCAATAACAATGAAGAATAATGATGATTTACAATTATGCACTTGGGAAAAATTTACTGTTTCAAGAATTTCCAGTATTATTTTTCTGAGGCAATAGAATTTCGCTAGTTCAAAATCCCTCATAGTAGGATGTTTCCCAATGATTTTATCAGAAATTTTCCTCTGGAACGAAATTTTGGAAACAGTGAAAGCTCTTTTTTTTTACTGTTTCAAAGAGAATGTCTCTATTTTCAGGGAAGATTTATTCTGTTGTGTGTAGGAGGGAACATTAGAAATTGGTGTTTTTAATATATCGAGAGATCTCAAATCACTGAATTATAGTATTTGTTCTAGTAACTTTGGTATTGATTCAATTGATTTTTTTGCTACTTTCGAGGATCAGATAGCATAATGAATCCAGACTAAAACTAGTGAAATTTACTATGTAACAGTAATTTTTTTTTTCGAAAATTCTGAATTCATTTTTTTCAAATCCTATCACTCTATGTAGAACGAGCTACCTTAACCATACTAGTGAATATATCATCCCTCTCTTAGCCAAATAAACTATGAAACAGTAAGAAATTCAAAATTTTCAGTGCTGCTGAAAGTGGAGGCTATGTATTATAGTCAAATTGTCCCTAAATTAAGGGAACATATTTTGAAACAGTGAAAAAAAAATCAAATTTGACTGTTTCAAAATAGTCTTCAATATCAAAAAATCACCCTTCTCATACTTGCTAGCCCCTTGTCGTTGAAGAAAAATTATTACGATCCGTATCTATGAGTTTTGAAAAAAAAAATACTGTTTCAAGAATTTCTAGTACTATTTTTCTGAGGCAATTGAAAATTGGTAATGATCCTCGATAATTGTGCCGACGTTCCGAAACCGGACATTTTGTAACTGAGACGATTCTCAATTAATAAAACACAGTGAAAGAGGGCCATATACCTAACTAAAGCTATCTGAGACGTCACTGTTTCGAAATGTCGTGAAACCCAAGTTAGTATTTGAAAAGCTAAAAAATCCTCGGTGTAAAACCAGTGACAACTGCTTCTGGAGGCTAAAATTCTCCAGAAATTGAGATAGTGGTAAGACCCCTAGTATTATTGTTCTATCGAAATTTGTCTAATTTTAGTTTATTTCCAAAAACAGTAATTATGTTCCGAAAATAATCTCAAAGAAACTTAAAAACTGGGGAATGAAATCGAGTTATAGCTGCTTGACGGACCTATTTTGTAATGAAGTACAATTCGGAGAAAAGGCTATCTGATGTGAGAGACGACTAATAATGATTACTTCACCAGTTTAGAGAAATATCCTACGAAACAGTGAAAAATTGCAATTCTTCAGTCTCGATCGATGCTACTGTTCAATGAATCATGATGAATCTACAGCAAATCTAGAGATATTTACCATAAAACAGTGAAAACAATTGGATTGTACAGTCATAGAGGAACTATTGATGCTTACAGCTTTGATCCGGGGTTTAATTTGGAAAAGTAAAAATTAAATTTGATTAAGCTGTTTTATTAATTAATCTTTTTTCACATAAAGAGCTATAGTTCATGCTGGTACGACTAGTAAAAACGTCATCCTCGTCTTAGGGAAATGTACTATGAAACAGTAAAAAAGTCTTATTTTTTTAATGATTTGTGCAGACATATGATTCGAGTGGGCGTGCAAGGTTGCCAACGCGGAAACGTCAAAATGGTCACGGCAAATAACGGAATGGTGCCCCTTTGAATACAAAAGATCCCGCGGAAGACCTGTGCAAAGATGGGAGGACGAGCTGAAACAGTTGGTCGAAGGAACCGGTGCCTCGGGTGTCACCTGGATGCGGAGGGCAAGATGCCCATTGGCGGAATGGAACAAACTCATGACTCCAGCGAAAAACGGAAATCTATAGAACTTCTTATGATTCCATTTTCTGATATCTGGCTATAAATTTGAATTTGAATTTGATGATTCGAGTAGCATAGTCATTCAACCAGTAAATTGAGGAAAGTTATTTTGAAACAGTGAAAAAATTTCAAAGTTTTACTGTTTCTAAAATTAACATACTCTAATGTTCCGTTCCAAATTCACTGGTAATCATTGATGACGATGAAGAATAATGAGGATTTCTAATTTTGCAGTTGTAAAAATTTGCTGTTTCAAAAATTTTCAGTGTTATTTTTTCGATGTTAAAATTTTTATTGCATCTGAATACATGAATGGTTTATGAAAAATTCTGACGCAACCAGTCATTTTGAAACTGATAGTGAGACGGTTCGCAACTGATGATAGACGTGAATTGAAGTCAAAAAACACCCACAGTTATCTGATATCAGTTTCAGAATGTCACAGTTGTGAAACGTCGCGGAACCCATTTCAGCGTCGAAAATCCCAGAAATCATTAATCCAAAGTCAGTGAGAAGTTCTTCTGGTAGGTCAACATTACCAGGGTTTTAGAGGTACCGTGCTCATTGGCATATTGTTCAAGTACATTTTTCCTAGTTAAAGGACATTTTCAGAAACAGTGATTTTTCAACGTTTCAAAAATTTTCGCAAAAAAGGACTATATCTAGTTTAGGTACTTATCTTGCAAATTAGTAGATTTTGGAAAGAAATTGATTTTTTGGATAGTGTATTAACAATAAGTACATCTTTGAATCTACAAAAATTCATTATGCGATTATGATGAACGTACACCGAAACTAGGGAAATTTACCTTGAAACAGTGAAGAAATATTTCGAATGATTGTCTGAAAGTAAATACATACACTTTCAAGGGATGCTAATTATTGCTTTTTCGTGCTTTTTCAATCTTTTTGAATCATTGTTGGAGCATCTGGAGCATCGATTTTTTCAAAAAAAAAATACCTGTTTCAATTTCTCTAGTCCTATTTTCTAATTTCAGGTACGTTTGCTAACAACGAATTAGTAAACATTTCATCCCCAACTTAGCGAAATTTATCATGGAACAGTGATAGATTGTGAAATTTTTAATGTCTTCATCGAAGCTGATGTCAAGCCCACTAGTAAACACTTCATCCCCAACTTAGGGAAGTGTACCATGAAACAGTGAAAAATTTTCAATTTTCAATGCCCTTGAAAAAATGGCAGGCGAATTACAGTCAACCTACCGCTAAACTAAAGAAAGATATTTTGAAACGGTAAATAAAATAACAAAGTTTATATGTATTTAAATAAAACTCACCATTTACATAACTATCCGTTCACTGCCCCATTGACCATAGCTGGTCATGACGAATCATGATGATTTGTGATTTTGTACTTGGAAGGAATTCACTGTTTTAAAAATTTACAGTTTAATTTAATTGAGACAGTTGTACTTTGATAAAAAAGTTCAAAGGTTCCACAACAAAAGTTCGAAACTCAGACGATTCGTAACTAGTGACGGATGTGAAATAGAGTTGTGCATATATTCACTGTTAACTAATTTCAGTTGCGAAACGCTAGAATTTCGAAAATGCCGTGTAACCCATTTTTGTGTTGGATAACCTATAAATCCTCAGTCGAAAATTAGTGGAAGCTGCTTCTGGACGCTAAAATTTTCGATAAAAAACGAGTGTTGACAATGAGAAAATGAATCGATCAAAATGTAGAACATTTTTGGGATACTGTAATTTTTGTTACTTCTCAAAATATTCTAACAAGAAACTTGGAATACCGAAAACTGTGATAAATAATGATGGGAAAATTGCTCGAACAAATATTTTCTAAATATAGAAACTTTTCGGAAACAGTAAACGAATTTATCACTTTTCAAAATATTCTAAAAGAAGCTTGAAATACCGAAAACTGTAATAAAGATATTGTTAGTTTAGGTCAAGCCTGTCAAATCGGGCTTTTTAAGGATACGGCTAGCTATGGGATTTTTTCGATGCTTTTAGTGCATGAAAAACTGTGCATTTTGGTGAAAAAACGGCCCGGTTTTTGTTATTTGAGGCCGAAGGCCGCTGCCGGCCGCCTGACAGCCCTGAATACATCGTTGAGTTACAGTTTGGAAAGAATTTCGCCTTCCAACGAAAGAAGAAAAAAGAAGAGATGAAGAAGTTGTTAACAACCCTTCATGCTTGAAAAATAGGAAAATTTGCTCTGAAACAGTAAAAATTAGAATTCTCCAGTGTTACTGGTATTGTATCCAATTTTTCACTGTTTCAACAGAACCCAATTCACAGAAACACATACTTTTCTGTATTATCTTTTCTGTATTATCTTCGGAACTTTTCTGTATTACTTTCGGAACGTCACAGTTTTTAAAATACCGTGAAACCCATTTTGGTGTTGAAGACCCTATAAATCATCAATGAAAAGTCAGTGGAAGCTGCTTCTGAACGCTAAAGTTTCAAAAAAAAGACGAGTATCGACAATGGGAAATAGAATGGATCAAAATGTAGAACATTTTTCCGAAACTGTAATTTTTTACTTTTCAAAAGATTCTAACAAGTAGCTTCGAATACCGAAAACTGTGATAAATAATGATGAGAAAATTGCTCGAACAAATATTTTCTAAATATAGAAACTTTTCGGAAACTGTAATTTTTTGTTACTTCTAGAAATATTTAAAAAGAAGCTTGGAATACAAAAAACTGTGATAAACCTATTGTTAGTTTAGGTCATGGCTGTCCAATCGGGCCTTTTTCGGTCGCGGCTAGCGGTGGGATCTTTTTGATGGAAGAGGAGACCTTGTAGAGCATTAAAAACTGTGCATTTTGGTAGAAAGTTAGCTCGGTTTTTGTTATTTGCGGCCGACTTATAGAAAAATGGCCGTGGTCCGCGGCCGGCCGTCTGGCAGCCTCGGTTTAGGTACATCGTTGTTCTCGTAAAGCATAAAAACTGTGCATTTTGGTGAAAACATGGCCCGGTTTTTGCTATCTATGGCCGACTTATAGCGAAAAAGCCGTGGGCCGCAACCGGCCGTCTGACAGTCCTGATTTAGGCGCATCGTTTGGATAGAACTTGGAAAGAAATTCGCCTCCCAACGAGAGAAGAAGAAAGATGAACAGAAAACAATCATAAAAACTCTGTATGTCTAAAATCAGGGAAATATTCTATGAAACAGTAAAAAATTTAATCTTTCCGTTGTTGCTGGTAAAATACTATTAACTGTTTCAACAGAACTCAAATTACAGAATCGCAGACTTTTTTGTATTATCTTCTACATAAATTGCTTTTAGATTTGAGAAACCATGCGTATCATGAAGGATTTTCACTGAAACTAGAGAAATTTCCCATGAAACTAAAAAAAACTTGATGTACTGGTACGAAATCAACTACTTAGTCTCACACTATCGAACCAGGTTTATCGATTTTGAAACAGTGGGAAATAACCTACAATTCTATGTAGAGAAGAACTAGTGAACATTCAGCTCCCAACCTATGGGAATATACCATGGAACAGTGAAAAATTATTTATTTTTTCATCAAGACCGATCGCAAATTATTCCCACCTACTGCTACACTAAGGAAACTTATTTTGAAACAGTGAAAAAATTCTTCAGGGCTTAGTGATTTTGAAAATATCTTAACCTTCACATAGTCAGACTTCCATGCCTTATTGACCGTTGATGATAATGAAGAATCATGAGGATCTGTAAATTTATACTTTGAAAAAATTTACTGTATCAAGAAATTCCAGTATCATTTTTCTGAGACAATTAAAGATTGTTAGGACAATCATGTAGTATGACCGGAAGAGCTGCAGCTGGTTCAGGTACTTTTCTTGCTGTGAGTTTGGGACGAAAAAAAAGAAGCTAACGTAATAATAATACTTACAACATCGTATTAAGGAAATATCCTACGAAACAGTGAAAAAATTCCTTTCTTCGATTTTTATGGCAAAACCATGATGAAGATACAGTGAAAATGAAGGAATTAGTAAAACTAGAAAAATTTATCATGAAACAGTTTTTGAAAAATGGATTTTACGCCTTTAAGTAAAACACTTACACCTACTGACTAAGGTAATCAATTTTGAAACAGTGAAAAAATGACCCTAAAATTTACTGTTTCAAAACTTCTCGAATGAGTTATTATTCAAAGTACATGTTACTGACAAGCTATCACTGTGTCCAATCTGAGACGACTTTCGGTGAATTATCTGAGATATTAGGTATTGATTTTTCTAAAGAAAAAAAAGTTCACTGTTTCAAAATTTCAAGTTCTATTTTTCTATATCAAAAGTACTTCATTAAAGGTGACATATTCCCATTAATTAGCTCTAAGGAACCTTAAATTTGACACAAAAAACACCTTAGGACTTTTAGAATCTCTCAGTTTGACTAAAAAATCTATTTTCGAAATGATTGAAAACATCCTGTTTTTTAGGATAGTTAACCAGTTCTCAATGTAACACACTGATTTTTTCCTTGAAATAAAGTTTGCTGAATCTTTTTCAAACTGTAAAAAAATATTCCAGGCAAAATAGAAAAAAAAACAACTTTTACAGTTTCAAAACTTCTTACTTTTCAAGCTCAGGATTAGTGAAGTAATTTTTTTTTCTTTTTTGAGACTGAGAAATTTAGTTATTGTTCACTGTTTCAAACTTCCAGGAGTACTTTTGGATTTGCGATAATAAGAGTGCCAATTCAGTTTCTAACACAATTCGGGAAAATCAATTCGGGAAAATAGAAACTTCTGTTTCAAGAAAACTTGCCACACTTTCTTCTCAATTCTCAAGTATTACAGCATTCAAACTGAACCCTTGTATTCGAGTACTTCAAAAAACTGAAAGGTGTCAAAAATATACCTAAATGTGCTTGTAAATTGACTCTGTGGACTCATCGAAACAGCGAAATCCCCCTAATTTTCACTGTTTCTTGAATTATTGAAAGTCGAAAAAAGGTCAATCAAAAAAACAAGTCAATCAGCTCTCAAGTCAGAGTATTTTGCTTCGATACAGTAAAAAAATGAAGAAACCCTTCACCGTCTACAATATCACTTGATGAATGTAGTTTGAATACCCCAATAGTGACCAACCTGTAATTTTATACCAATTTCTAAAATTTTCTTGTAATTTTTTCGCTGTTTCAAAATTTCCTGCACTTTTTTACGTACAGTGAATGTTTGCTACATCAGCACCTGTGTAAAAACACAAATTTTTGAATCGAGTATGCTCTAAAATCTTTGGAAATTTAGTTTTGACTTTGATGAATCTCAGATATATTTTTCCAAAAAAAACTAATGTTTCAAGATTTTTAGTACTGCTTCAAGGTGGAACAAATGTTTTCTAAAACGAAACCGGCTTTTTTATTGTCAGAAAACCTAACTTTTACTCGGAACCGCTCTAGAAAATTTCGGAATTCCAATTTTGACTAGAATTTTGTTTAGATGACTTCTAGATAGTCACTTTTCCATAAGAACTGTTCAATTTGTACTTAGAACACTCCAGATTTCAGCACAACGCCAACTTTAACTTTTCTTGAAACTTAAAAAATATTTCAAACAAACTTCTTTTATTTAAAAATATTACAGTTTCTGAATTTCTTTCAGTTAGGACAAAGGACTGGTGAATTAATCATATTTTCGGTTCTCTTTGGTTTAAGATAGTTATTTGAAGACGAGAAAATTAGTTTTTTACTGTTTCAAGCTTCCAGGACTCTCTGAATTTTTGCAAAACCGCAATGGTTTGATTTTTTCATTATGCGAATTTCAGACAATTGAATATTCGAGCACATTTTTTCACTTTTTCAAACAAATACCACGATCTTAATTCTCATATATTGAGACGATTCGGCAACCCATTGACTTCCTGTAACAAATCAAAGTTCTGAATAGAAAAACACTTATTATGAATCATTACTATTGTTCTGTGGGGAACAAGAAACTTGATTTTCGAGCTTATTGAACAACGGAGAGAGCAATGCTCGGAATAACACAGCTCGATCGAGTGCGGAACGAAGTGATTGCGGAAAGAACACGATTGCCAAGGGTCACGAAAATTGCGTGGAAAAGGAAAGTAAACTGGGCTAGAAAGGTGGCAAACTCTGATCCACGGAAATGGTCACGTCGAATAACAGAATGGTGTCCATATGATTTCAAAAGACAGAGAGGAAGGCCGATCCAAAGATGGGATGATGATTTCAAAACCCGTGTGCACAATAGTGAGCTCAAAGGAAAGACCTGGATGCAACTGGCAAGGAACCATAAGGCGGAGTGGACCCAAATCATGACACCAGCGAGAAAGCGGGAACGAATTGAACTAAACTCTAATTCATTTGCCATTCTCTGACTCTGGAACTAAATGAAATGAAATGAACAACAATAGGATAGCATCTCACTGAATGAATCAA
>GL380167.1:67909-83194 GCA_000143925.2 Caenorhabditis brenneri | reverse complement strand
GTAATAATTATCGAAAAAGCTGAAAGCAAACGTGTCCTTGATGGCAAAGTGGATAACATCGTTGAGTTTCAATCAGAAACTCAAGAGTTCAGTTCCTACCAATGACATTTTGGACAAATTCAAGCAAATATACAGAAAATAAATCATTTATTTCCTGTATATCTCACTGTTCCGTTCACAATCAGAGTATACAGAAAATTAATGATTTAATTTCTGTATTACTTATCCTGCTGTTACTCGAAAGTGGAAAAACCCGTATTCATATACCGAAATTTAACTATCAGCCTCTGAGACAAGAAATCTTGTATCCACTACAGAAAATGTTACGATTCACCATGAATGCGCCAGAAAAATTAATTTTTCGAAATTTACATTTTTCGAAATTTACTGTTTCAAAAAGTTTTTCATTTTCACTGTTATTTATTCATTCACTAGAAACTCTCCAGAATTTCCTTTTTCCAAGCTCTAAGTTCCTTCAAAATCTCCAGGAGAAAAATTGAAAAATAAAAATTTTTCAGAGAAAATTTCAGTGTTTCATGTAAACTTTCCCTGGTTTCCCAAAAACTTATCCTATGTTCTGTCCATACTTTAGTTAATTTTCATACCGCAATAATCCACTTATCGTGCGATTGAAATGCCGAAGTTGATACAATGTTTCCCGTTCGTTTTGCCACCTAGGTAATACTTAGAAGAAATCGGTGAATAGAATAACCGAAGAAAAAATAACGAAATTTTTAAAAAAATATCTGCCCAAGGCTATACAATTCGCATCATTGCAGTTAGAAAATTCAAAACAATGTGTTGGAAACAGTACATTTTTTTCTGTTTCAGCTTTCCAGCTTGAAAATTTCTCATGGTCCGGAAAACTGCTTCAATCTTCGTCTTCCTTAAAAACTTGTTTCAGAAAAAATCTACTGTTTCAAGTGTATTGTTTAAGAAAGGTTTTTATTTTTCCGCAGTAAGAGGAACCATCCCAAACCTTACTGAAGCATATTGAAAAAAATACGATTTTATTGATTCAAAATAAAAAGCAATCTTTTTTTTTCTTCGCATTTCAAATTTTTTCCGACATCAGTTCGAGTATATCCTGAACACCTGAACTTTCATTAATTGTCTATTGAAAGACAATTCACAAATAACTGCCCCAACAATTATTTGAAATAGTAATTTTTACTGTTTCATTAGAATTCAACCAATATTCTAGAGTTACAGAGACAATTCTGCTTAAGAATTTATTGGATGACAGCTTAGAAAAGCTTGAATTTTCGGACACCAAAGTACATTTTTTTTGGATCCTTAGAAAAAATAAAACAGGAAGAAAAGTTCAAAATGTAACTGTTTCTTGAATTTTTCAATGACAAAATACTAATTCAGTTGAAACAGGAAAAAAAGTTTACTGTTTCAAAAAAACAAATTTGAAGGTTGTTCTTTTTGTTATGTTTCGTAACTTTTTATCTTTTAAAGGAATGTTCTACACTACCCATATAGTATGTTGAGTATTTTCTCTGTTATTCAAAATAAAAACTTTTACTTTTTCATGAAAAATTCAAATTGTGCAGTTAATTTTTAGATTTCAATGTTATGTATCTTCCAAACTCCCATATCCGTTGGCTAAACATTTCATCGTGATTCTGAAAATGATTACAGCACGAAGCTGTCAAAAAAACTGAGAAACTTTTAGAAACAGCACATTTTTTTCAGTTCATAACAGCTTGAAATTTTTTATTTATTTATATGAAAGCGCAATCAGACTCTCAATTTTATCATTTCATGAGAAATAATTTTGAAAAAAAAGCTAAAAAAAAAGAAAAAAAAAACTACTGTTCCATATGAGTTCAGAAATTTATAAAGTTTTTGCTGTAATCAATAGTCCGAGTCCCCCTATTATTGGCCAGAAAATTTCAGAAACGCAGTAAAAATATTTTTGTGTTTCACAAAAAAAGTAATTTACGATTTTTACCATTATTTTCTAGTGAAAACTCATCAGGACAGGAAAAAATCGAAAAAATTACTGTTCCTAACAAAGTTTTCTCAGGTTCTCTTTTTTTTTCGGACGCTAGTAGGGTTCATCTTTCTCGCGAATTTTTTTATGACAATTACAAAGAAAGCAACAGTGACTGAAAATTGAAATGCTCTTTACTGCCTCATAATTTTGTGAAACAGGAACATTTTTACTGTTTCAAAAAAATTTTCAACTGATATTCAAAATTTTTCAAAATAATACTTCGCTGGATGAAAATTTTTTGCAAATTGAAAAACTTGTAAAAGGCCGGGATGATCCGGAGGCAGAATCTTGCCGGCTCGGATCGCGAGCCGTTTCGTCAGCACATTTTTTTCTGAAGCAATTTTTTTATCGAAAAAAAAATAATTTTATCATAATTTTGAACATGTTTTGAGGTAAACATGAACTTTGAAAAGGTATTCAACAATTTGTTGTGAAACGACAAGAGTCATGGGAAAGTTTTGAAAGAACAAGTAAAAAATCCCAAAATTAGAGGTGTCCAACAAGGCGGGCCGGGCTGGAATTTTATTTTCGTCGGACCTCAAATATGAAAAAAGTTTAAAAAAAAACAGCTTTTGTCTTTTTGGTGAGGATGGGCGCTGTTTGTCATTGCTTCCTGAAGCTCTGGTCGGATTATCTGAAAGCATTTGAAACAGGAAAATATTTTTACTGTTTCGAAATTAATTTCAGTTCATGTTCGCGATTTTTCATGCAATAAAGCTTCATCCATTATTTGAGAAATTATTTTTTTTTGTCGGTTGAGAATTTTTTTCTATTTTTTATTATTTTTTTTGAAAAGTTTTTCCGTAGTGTCACTTTTCGGAGTTTTTGTGATTTTTCTTTTTTGATGATCTAATGTTTACTATTTCATAGAAAACATGAGTTGTAAAGTTAATTGTTCAATTTCAATCAGAGGAAACATTTTTTGTTCCAACTTCTTATCGAATTCTACTAAAACGAACGCCTTTTTCAAATTTAAGAAGCGAGGAAATAATAATTTTTCTCTGGATTTTTCACCATTAACTTTTTCATTTATTTTTTTTTCAACTTTTTTTTAACATCCGCTCGACTCTTACTGAATGGAGCTTTATAGTTGGTTGCATTATCTGATATTTTTTTTGGAACAGTAACTTTTTTATTCATTTCTACCAAAAAGCATTCTCAAATCTTTCCGAGTTATAGAATTTTTTACTGTTTCATAACATTGTGAGAGCATGTTCCTTTTTTGCCGATATTCTGTCTATAACTTTCACAGTGCTAACCATTCTAATCAAAATTGTTTAATGTTCCAAAGAATTCAACGAAAAAATTCTGATTTTTAATATTTTGATCGTCCAATATTTCGCGATATGTATCTCGTTTTCACTAAGTTGTTCGTTAGCAATTTCAAATAACTCACCGAACTATACAGTTTTTCACTGTTTTGAGACATTTTGAAAGCATTTTCCCTTATTTCTTCAAGGCTGTAACTTTCAGTTCTTCTAACAAAATTTTTTACTGATTCAAAGAACCAGACAAACTCATTGTCACTCATTATGAAGATGATAAAGTCGAATCCATTGTGTTTTTGTCGTTACTACCAAGCTCTTATCGTTTCTATCGTTATTGTTATAGTTGAGAATGTTCAGATGTAGATACTGGATGACTTTAATACTGGAGCGATATAATGGTTGTGAGAGACTGAAATTTTTACTGTTTCATTTTTTCTTTTGAGTAAATCTCTAGTTTTGTCCATGGTAGTATTTTAGTTAGTAGATATTAAAAAAGAACGAAGATTTTCATTTCCAATTAGAAATTTTCTACTGTTTCAAGCTATATTTGAATACCCTCACTAACTTTTCATAGCAATTTGATGTCAATTAATTCGACTTTT
Source organism: Caenorhabditis brenneri (assembly GCA_000143925.2). Lineage (NCBI taxonomy): Eukaryota > Metazoa > Nematoda > Chromadorea > Rhabditida > Rhabditidae > Caenorhabditis > Caenorhabditis brenneri. The sequence continues at coordinate 79,319 of GL380167.1, read as the reverse complement.
TGAAGAAAATTTGTTCAAATACTGGAAGAACTAACATTTTGAAAATTTGCTGTTTTAAATTATAATGTGAATGTTATCGTTTCCAACTAAAATCGCTATGATTCGATCCAGATCAGAAGAAAAGTAGAATAACAACAATTTTTTTCACTGTTTTACGAAAAATCGGAAACAGTTTTCGAGTCGTAACTGTATTGTTAGTAGCTGTTTTTATTAAACTTCAGTAGAAAATTGGTGAACTATTCAACTTTTTTTCCGAACTTTATTTGAATATTTTTTCGAAACAGTCTCCATGCCGTTTCTCGAAATTCGCTGTTTCAAAAAAATCGTCTTCAATTTCGTTTAATACGAACTTTCAGTTAATCTCCATATTTTAAGAAATTAGTTGCCAGTACATATGAAGTTTTCAAGAGCTATCAGTGATTTGTGAGTTCTACTTTCTCAAAAGTACACCCATTTCTCAAAAGTCTCCGGAAGTCAATACAGAGTCAGTATTGAGTTTTTCAAATGAAGATTCCGGTTTCAGAACGAATTCGGGACAACAGAGAATTTTATTGGAGTTAAGAAATCCAGTCTTCTGAAACAGAATTTCTGTTTGCTTGTATCGTTTTTAAGAATTTGAATTATGAAAGAACTCAGTTTCAGGTAGTTTTAACATTTTCATATGATTTTTGAAACAGAAAATTGGTCGGATTAGAATCGGGTACTTCCAAAGTATCTGGAAACTCAAAAAACTGAGGATAAGTTTAGGGCCAAAATGTCGTATGCTGAACCAAAATTCAGCCTCGAGTCGCAACTGGGAGCTTGAATATGGCCCGGTTCTAATCCGGAAAGTTCAAATCCGGAAAGTTCTATTACGGGACAGTTCTAATGCGGCCACTTCTAATGCGGGACAGCACCAATTAATTTTATTACAGTTTCAAAATTTTGCCATACTAATTTTCAATTCCATCATGGTGTTTTTTTAAGTTTCTCGAAAACCCGCTGGAAAAATTATTTGAAGTAGTAATACGAGAGTAATTAATTCACTGATCAAAATATTCAGTAACTAGAAAGTAAAAAACTTTGAAACATTAAAAAAAAATTTGAGGTTTCAAGAAAATATTTTACTCAACTTGCAAACATCAACAACTGATCAGTCGTACAAGTCTGTGTTTTGTTCAATTAGTTTGTCATCAAAGGTGGTTTTACTAGCTCATCCACAAAGTTCACTACCTCATCCCAATCTTTGAACGAAAAAAACTCCTTTGGTTTGAACCCTAGAGCATTTTTACCAACAATCAGTCATTCTCTCCCTTCTTTTTCCGATACAACCCTCTTCTCCCTCGCTCGGGATAAGAAAGAGGGGGCACAAAAACGACGAGTCGAACAAGATGTGTGTTCTTTTCTCTTCTTCTTCCCCTAGGAAAGAAGATAGTTGACTAAGTAGCAGAATGAGGAGGAGGAGGTGGAAAAAAAGGGGACGGAGAGATCCCCCAGAGGAGGCCGTTTTTCGTCTCCTACAGCGGGGTGCCAGTTAGAGCCAGCTCTTCCTCTCGCTATCTGCGTCTTCGCTGTTGTAATGTTCTATCGCATCTCTGATATGTGGCCATCCTTTCTTCTTCTAACCAAACCACATTTACTCTCCTTTTTGTTCCCTTGGTAGGGGACGACCCCGTCTTCTGATTTTACTGAATTTATTAATATTTATTCATCTTCTGACTATCCAGCTAGATGGTCTTTGTCAATATGATTATTTTTTATTTCTAATTATTTTATTCAATGAAAAATGTAAAGGTGAGAAAACAGTTTCTATTCAATTTGCAAGAAATGAGAGACACAACTCAAAAGCTTTCCGAGGTAGACCATAAATCATCGAATTTTCTCTCAAAGAAATAAAATTTTCATCAAAACAGTTCAAAATGCCAAGAAATCAAGTTCGAGAAATAGCAAAAAAAAGTTGAAGGGTGCAACTCCATTTTCCCAAAACACCCGCGGAATACACCACTATCAGAGGGGCACTTGTTGTCAAGAAGCATTTTTTTCCAAATCTTGAAAAAAAAAATTCAGTTGTTGGATTACTTCGTCAATCTCCGTCACTCTCGGATTTTACGATGCTGACTCTGACGATGACATTAACGTGTTTGAAATTTGCATCTCTGAAGAAAATTCACCCAATATATGAGTTGAATGGAATCTCCAAGCTGCCAAACTTGACGGTTCTTTCAATGCGGAACATGGAGTTTATGTCAGCAGACGAATTTCAAGAACTATTCTCTTTGAGTCATCTAAAGTTTTTAGACGTTTCTCACCGAATGTAAGTTCTGAACGGATCAGAACAAAACATAACAAGATACTGTTTCAGTGAAAGCATCAACGATCCAGTGTCAAGTATTGTTAACCTACTAATTAGTTCAGGTAGCTCCTTGAACTTCTATTCAAGCGAGTTACTGGTCTACAACGAACAACATTTCGAAATGGTGAACGTTCTCAAACAACCGATTAATAACTTCTAACTGATGGTGTCCTACTTTTTCTCGGTTTTAAAAATTGTTCTGGTTTTTTATGCACTTATTCCTTTTTCTTCTTGTTGAATAATCAGAAAAAAATCTTGAAACAACAAAGTATCATTTTGGAGTTATAGACTCGTTTAACTAATCTTCTGAAAAAAGAAATTATGTTTGCTTGTATCGTTTTCGAAAATTGAATTATGAAAGAACTCAATTTCAGAAAAAAAATAAGTAAAAGGAAAAACTCAAGGAAATTGCAAAAAATCAAGAGAAGACGGTGAACCCTCTTTTCTTAACTCTGGAGGGTGGCCGTCTAAATGCGTACGCTGACGGCCACGGCCACCGTGTCCCCAACCCTAAACACCGCCGTATTTACAATAGTTTTAACATTTACATATTATTGTTAAAACAGAAGATTTTATTACTGTTTTAAGAATTTTCTGTACTAATTTTCAATTCCATCATGGTGTTTTTGTATATTTCTCCAAGAACCTGCTCAAATTTTTTAGTTGTAGTGTAGTCAATTGACTGACCGGAATAGTCAGTAACTAGAAAGTAAAAAACTTTGAAACAGTAAACAAATGTACTGTTTCAAGAAAAACTCCACGCAACTTTCAAGCATCAGCAACTGATCAGTCGTACAAGTCTGTGTTTTGTTCAATTAGTTCGTCATGAAATGAATAGATTTTGATAAGTTTTTTTTCCTCACAGTTTCAAACGAAGTTAAAAAACTTTCTTAAAATCACAAAGTTTACTACCTCATCCCAATATTTGAACAAAAAAAAATTCCTTTGATTTGAACCCTAGAGCATTTTTACCAACAATCAGTCATTACCTCCTTTCTTTTTCCGATACAACCCTTCTCCCTCGCTCCGGATAAGAAAGAGGGGGCACAAAAACGACGAGTGGAACAAAATTTGTGTTTTTTTCCCTTCTTTTTCCCCTAGGAAAGAAGATCTCTTCTATATACTAAGCGGCAAGCTCTGTCTGTGTGTCTGTGTGTGTGTCCAGCGCTTATCACTGAATAACTTTTGAGCCCCTCGTCCGTTTTCTACCATATTTGGCATGTGGTCATAGGTCATCGAGCGCTTTAATTCTATAACGTTTGGAGCTCGGATTACTGTAGGGGTACGGTAGCTACAGTAATCCGAGCTCTTAATAGTATCTAGAAAACGGGTTCGGAGTGCTTAGAATTGTTCCATTTTTTGCACGTACCATCTAAGGGACCCCAATAGTACACCATCCAAAAATGGTGGAGATTACTGTAGGATTACGGTAGTTACGGTACTCAGAAAACTCAACTGGCAAGCTCTAGATGGATAACCTTCCAGAACATTCTCCCTTTTTCCAGAAACTTCTAGGAATTTCCAGAAAAGTCAAAACACTTGATTATTTTCGCTTAAATTCAAATTTCAGAAATTTTTGGCGGAAATTCACATTTTCAAAAATTTTGGCGGGAATTCAAATTTTCAAAAATTTTGGCGGGAATTCAAATTTTCGAAAATTTTGGCGGGAATTCAAATTTTCGAAAATTTTGGCGAGAATTCAAATTTTCAAAATTTTTGGTGGGATTTCAAAACTTTGAAATTATTGGATTTTCAGAAGAAGGCTTAGTTGCATCCCCCCCCCCCCCATTGAGGAGCGCAGCGACGAACAAAAAGGAGGTGAGCCGCCGTAGGCGGCGCCACCGACTGGTAGTTGACTAAGTAGCAGAATGAGGAGGAGATGGAGAAGAAACGAGTCGGAGGGATCCGCCAGATGAACCGAGTGGCCGGTTTTTCCCGCTTCTCGTCTCCTACAACGGGGTGCGAGTCGGTGCCAGCTCTTCCTTTCACTGTCTGTGTCTTCTCTGTTGTAATGTTCTATCGCATCTCTGATATGTGGCCACCCTTTCTCCTTCTAACAAAACCACATTTACTCCTTTCTGTTCCCTCGGTAGGGAACGACCCCGTCTTCTGATTTTACTGAATTTCTTAATATTTATTCATCTTCTGACTATCCAGTTTCATGGTCTTTGTCAATATGATTATTTTTTATTCCTAATTATTTAATTCAATGAAAAAGTATAGGTGAGAAAACAGTTTTATTCAATTTGCAAGAAATGCGAGACATAACTCGAAAATTTTTCTTCAAAAAAAAAATTTCTATCAAAACAGTGCATTAGTCCAAAATGCCAAGAAATTTTCGAGAAAAAGCAAAAAAAAAGACGCAACTCCATTTTCCCAAAGAAACCCACGGAATACACCACTATCAGAAGAGCACTTGTTGTCAAGAAGCTATTTTTTTCAAATCTTGAAAAAAAAATTTCAGTTGGGATTACTTCGTCAATCTCCGACATTTGGATATCCTCCCCGTCCCTCTCGGATTTTACGATGGTCACTCTGACGATGATATTAACTTCCATCTTTGAAGAAACTTCACCCAGGGGTTGACTACCTGAACATTTCAAACACCTTAATATGAGTTGAATGGAATCTCCAAGCTGCCAAACTTGACGGTTCTTTCAATGCGGAATTTGGAGTTTATGTTAGCAGACGAAATTCAAGAACTATTCTCTTTGAGACACATCAAGTTTTTAGACGTTTCTCACCGAATGTAGGTTCTGAACGGTTGGGACGAAACATAACAAAATACTGTTTCAGTGAAAGCATCAACGATCCAGTGTCAAGTATTGTTAATCTACTAATTGAATCAGGTAGCTCCTTGAACTTCTTCTCAAGCGAGCCCCTGGTCTACAAACAACAACATCTCGAAATGGTGAACGTACTCAAACAACCGATTATTAACTTCTAACTGATAATGTCCTACTTTTTCTCGGTTTTTTAAATTGTTCTGGTTTTTTTTGTGCACTTGTTCCTTTTTCTTCTTGTTGAATTTTTGAAAAATATAATAGCTCGAGTTTTTTTATGAGTGTGAATAAAATAGTTTGTCAAATTACCTCAAAACAAATTTATTCTAGGAAACAAGAATTCAGTTTGGTATTGATAAGTACATCACCGGGATGAACATCTGCCAAACGAGACAACCATATTCACTGAAGAATCATGAAAAGAGGGACTTTTACATTCCGTCAAATTTCTAATGCAACAACGAGCAGACCACTATTGTGGGCAGTCGGACTAAACATTATCATTTTCGAAACAGTAAAAAAAATTTAAAAATTTGTTTCAAAATTCACAAGTGAACTTGTCAGTTTTCCACTTCTGAATCATCTTCATTTTTCGTTTTCTCCATGTTATAATTCGCCGCATAATTATAAATTACCTATCACAAAACTTGCCTAGTTTTTCACTGTTTCAAAAAAAAATTTGACTTCATTTTCGATACTTTATTAATGTTACGTGCTTTACCTTTTCTATCTCCCAACTTCTGTTCCTTTTACCGTGTTCAATGTTAGCAATACTAAAACGATAACATCAGCATTCAATATATATGAAGCAGTTAAAAAAAATTACGATAGAAAAGATTACTGTTGTATCAATTCTCATAAAGCTCTAGAAAATTCCACAAAAACCGATGCTATGCCGAAAAAATATTTAAAAAAAAATTTTTTTTATTCCTATTTTTTGCGATTTTCTTCATTTACCGATTTTTTTGTGGGAAACCAAACAACCAATATGGTTAAAAAGATGTGAAAGAAAAACAGCCGTTCTCCCAAAATAAGTTCTTCAATTAGGCGAACAAAACTTTGTTTCACAAAATTTTTCAGATAATTTTCACCTTTTTCTGTTAGTAGGAACACCCCAATTCCATGAATCACCAATTTCCTCGATTTTTCCAAATTTGTTATACTCTCTTTGCATCAGGATGTTGGGTAACAATAATCATTTTCTTCATACTTGGAACGGGCCGGGCCGGGCCGTTTGAGAATTTTCATCGGCCCGGTCGGCCCGGATTTCAGAGCTGATTTTTCAATAGGCGATTTTTAGGGTAAAATGGTGTTATATGATGCTATTTCGGATTGAAATGAAGAATATTGATGTTTTTGATACTTTTGTATGAAAGTTGAACATTTTTGGAAAAGTTTTGCAAACAAAAAATTGGTGAATTTTTTTCAAAATCTGCATCCGGGCCGACCGGGCCGGGCCGAAATTTTCCAAGTATGATTTTTCTTGGAAAATTATTGAAAGTTCTCATGAAACAAGAAAAAAATATCACTGTTTCAGAAAATTTTAGAATGAAACTTTCTTACTGATTTATCTCACCGATGAAGTACCTACACTTACGCTGTTTTTTTTTCCGGTTCCGAAAAATGAAACTTTTCGAAGCTGTTTCAAAATTCATTTCGTCAGCTTGATTGTTTTGACACTAATAGTTTTGCGAAAATTGGAAACTTCATAAGTTTTGTCACAGTAAACATTGATTTTCTGTTTCAAAAAAGGTCTATAGACTCGAAAAATTTGGATGAAAAAGTTTCAAATCTGATTTTATTTCTGATTATCTGTTCTGGATAGTCAGGTATACAAAACGTGTTTTTTGTTTAAAACAGTGTCCAATTTTTCTTAGATTAGGGCTGTCAAAAGTTTTGAGAATGTAGAAATTAGACGCCGTATCTAGTATCCACTCAACGAAGAATTTCTGTTTGTATGGACTCATTTCCGAAAATATGAAACAGTAAAACTTTTCACTGTTTCAAAATTTTTTACGGTTTTCGTGAATATTTCAAATCCACTTAGAGCGTAATACTTGAATCTTGAATTTTTCCTGTTACAAAGTAGACTAAAAATTGCCATACTTCTGTTTTTTTTTTTCAGGATTTTACACAACAATCATCATTTTCATAGAAAATTTTCGAAGATTCTCATGAAACAGTAAAAAAAATATCACTGTTTCAAAAATTTTTGGAATGAAACTTTCTTGTGTTTCTAATATTACTGATTTATATCACCGATGAAGTACCTACACTTACGCTGTTTTTTTCCGGTTTCGAAAAATATAACTATTTGAAATTGTTTCAAATTTCCTCCGACAGCGTGTTTCATTTGTGACTAATAGTTCCAGAAAAATTGGAATTTTCACAAATTTTGCCACAGTAAACATTTTTCCTGTTAAAAAAACGAACTATCGACTTGAGTTTATTACTGATCAGTGTCTACTAGAGCGTCATAATTTACTGTTTTATCAACTTCTAGCTGTGTCTAGAGACTCGAAAAATGGACAAAAAAATTTAATTTTTGATTGTCTGCTCTAGATAGTCAGGTATACAAAACATGTTTTTGTTTAAATCAGTGTATAATTTTTTTCTTCAATCGTAGCCGTCAAAATTTTTCAGAATTTAGAAATGGAAAAAACTTAGTCTTCAACGACATGGGCCGTTTGAGGAATTTCATCGGCCCAGCCGGCCCAGTCGGACCGGGTTTTCTGTACCGATTTTACAATTGGCGATCTTTAGGGTAAAATGGTGTTTTATGATGCTATTTCGGGTCGAAATGAAGAATATTGATGTTTTTGATACTTTTGTATGATAGTTCAACATTTTTGGAAGAGTTTTGCAAAAAAAAATTGGTGAATTTTTTTTTTAAATTCCCATCCGGTCCGGCCAAAATTTTTCAATTATGACTTTTTTATTGATAGAGTTTTTTGAAGAAGATGAGTTTTTATCAATGCACCTTATTCTTGCGAATTTCTGATTTCTTATGGAACAGTGAAATAAATGATTGAAAAAAATCTGTTTCATTTCATAAAAATAATCACATCGAGCTCTGAAAAAATTCACTGAATACTCAGGGAATTTAGCGCAAAATGCCCATTTTGAACCAACTTTTGAAAATTGCATCGAAAGCTGTTTTTATCAACAGTTTCCGATGAGAAATAGAGAAAAATTTTCCGATGCAAGTGGAATTGAACCTGCACTTGTTCACAGGTTTTTTGCGTCCGATCCGTTACGGATGCACCGGAGCCGCGCACGGCTCGGATTGGTATCAAAAACGAGCCCCGTTACGGATCCGTAACCCACCCGCTCGTGTTTTGGGCAGTACTGCGCCCAAAATGGGCGCAATGCTGCCCAAAACGTGGGTAATTTGGCAGCAGTAGTGCCTAACCCTTGCTCTAAATTCCCTGAGTATGTTTTGGTATTGTACATTTTTTTCAAAAAATATCAGCGATTTTATGAATTTACTATTTTATAAAAAATCCACAATGGAACCTCGTCAAATGCTGCTCACTGCGTAGATACACACTGTGAAATAGTGAAAAAAGAACTTAATATTGAAGAATAATTTTTTTCTCTAATAGACGATACGAAAGATTGATTCGTCATGTTTACACCGAAGACCAAAATTTTAATTGAAACGGGAGTCGTTTACTGTTTCAAAAAACTCTCCATAAATTCTCTTTTCTTCAATGCACCAGTTTCTTAGATCCTCGATTAGGAAATAAAACACAGTTTCAGTAAAACTTTCATTCAATTCCCAATTTTTTTAAAATTAATGATTACACTATATATATTGTGCACCAAAAGTGTCCAGTTTTCCAGAAGCTCAGTCGAATTAACTGCGTAATAGTGTTCACTTTCCAAAGTAAATTCTGAAACTTCAACCGAAACATTAAACAATTCATTTTTACTTTCAACTTTTCCACATATTTTTTCTCAGTTCGTAACAAGATAGTATTTTCGGGAAAAAAACGATGTATTAGACAAATTGACAGAACATTGAAATTTTCAAAATTTTCGAAACAGTAAAAATTTTTTGACATTACTGTCATTTTATCGCAAATCACTGGAAATTGAAAAATTACTAAGATGTTCCTGAAGTTATTAAAACAGAAAAAAAAATTACTGTTTCAAACAGTCAGTGCTTCTGTATTTTCAAAGAAAATCTGTTTGAGATATGCTTTAAAACCGAATTATTTCTACTGTTTCAATATAATTTCTCAATAAAGTTTGGGGGCTTTGTGTGCTAATGTAAGCATGCTATTCAATTTTTACTGCTTCAAAAATTCAGTATAAGTTCTTCAAATTTTACAATTTTGGTTGGATCATTGGTGCTGTTTTTAAATGAAAGGGAAGGTGTTTTGGTGCGATATTCGTAACCGGCCGAGTAGCAAGCTCTGCCCGGCCTTTTTATGGTTGGCTGGTTTTAAGAAGCAGTGTAGGAAACTCTATGTGGTTGACTTGCAAAAGTAGGCGGAGCTTTAAATGACTGTGCCCCCTTTTTTTCAATGTGCAGCTTCAAAAATTTGATAATTGATCCACCATTAAATGCTTCAAAAAATTTCTGAAAAACTCTAGGACGAGTGAGAAATGATATTGTAGATAAGGAAAAAACACTGAAGAAGATACCCTCATTTTTCACTTGTTCCTTCAAAACCGGAATTCGTGTGAAATTTTGATATGTTCGATTGTGTTTCTCTAGAATTCGTGGGTTTTTCTGAATGTTCAGACAATATTTCTGTTATTTCCAACTTCCAAAAAAACCTAAGAAGTGTATTGAATTTCTTCTAACGTCGATAAGCAGAGAAATAATTTGGATGTCGGAATGTCATTGTAGAGAATTTGGAAAATTAAAGTTCAGAAAAAATACTAGTTGGTAAAAAATTACACTGCTTCAAATTAATTTTTCTACTTTTTGAAATTCCTCAAAGTCGGTTATCAATTGGAAATATGAACCGGTGAAATTCAATTTTTTTCCCTTTCCAAAAAGTTGATGGTTTTTTGATGGGAGTAAACAATCGATGTCGGGGTGATAAGGATTACATATTTCTTTCTAGACAAACTCAGGTATTGTCTTGCAATTCTCGGTTGGTTCAACTTTCCCCCTTCCCCATTCACTTTCTTTCTTCCTCTGAAACATCACTTCCAGCCAAAATGCAAAAGACGACAACAAAATTTTAAGCGTAGCAATGAAGAATCGATTGTAGCTGATAAGAACTAACAATTAGCAAACAGTGTGAATTGAAAACGTTAAAAACATCACATTGTTAAAAAACGTTCCTCATTTTTATTTTCACTAGTTAAATTCAACAAATTCACCATTTACATCCCTAAAACCCTGTTACAGCTTTGGTATGTTTAGGAAATTGATATTTCTGACACGAACCAATATATAGTTGTTATCAGCGACTCGGAAAGTGACTGAAAGCAAACATTGAAGTGATAATTTCCTCTTTTGCTTACTTCCTTTCGAAATTTCTTTTTTCTAGAGTTTCTTCCAGGCTAGTTGAAAAATAATTGTGTCTTAATTTTCACTTCCAACTTCAATTGATTTTTTTCTCGAAATACTTTTCTGAAACTAGAAAATTCATGAATGTCACCGCTACAATACAATTTTTCAGCACATAATGTCGTTACCTCTTTTTTGTCCCTACTACTCTGATCCAGCTCATCGTTTTGGTACGTTTATATTGGATGGACTTAAGTGAGCATACTTGTCCAAATCAGGCCCGGCCCGGCAAAGCTCAGAGGCCCGCATTTGGGAAAAAATTCCAATATTTCAACTGAAATTATAAAAAAATTTCTAATTGTTATTAAATAATTACCGTGTTCAACTCGATTATTCCTCAAAAGCCTATTAATAACGGAAAAAACAGTTGTTTTTCTAAGTTATTAATTTTCATCAGAAATAATTGCCCATACCACGGTCTCCCCAACGCCGAAAAAGAACTGCAAGCGATCTACAGTAAGGAAGGCGCATGAAGAGAAAACTTTTAAAATTGTACGCCTACGAATTTTTTCCAGCACACAATTTCAGCTATCTAATCATTCAAATAATCAACATTTGTACGAAATTAAGTTTAAAAAATTAGGAAAAACTATAATAAATATAATAAAAAGGAAGAAACTTTTTTTATTGTCGTAAAATGACATTTTTGCATTTCACTACCGAAAAAGTCTATTAACTCAGTTAATTTTGAACATTTTTTGATGGTCGATAGCTAAAAATTTTCGCAAAAAGATTCTCTAAAATCTGGTTGAAAGGTTTCCG
>GL380167.1:56517-66884 GCA_000143925.2 Caenorhabditis brenneri | reverse complement strand
TTTTTGGCTTTTACTACCGGAAAAGGCCATTAACTCCGGTAATTTTGGACCTTTTTTGGAGGTCGAAAGCTAAAAAATTTCCCAAAAAGAATCCCCAAAATCCGGGTGAAAGGTTTCCGTTTTTGGTTGATTAGTTTTTGATAAAAATTTAGAAAACTAAATTTTTAGGCCAATTTTTCGAATTTTCTTGAGAACTAATTAACCAAAAACGGAACTCTTTTAACCAGATTTTAGAGAATCTTTTTGCGAAAATTTTAAGCTATCGACCATCAAAAAATGTTCAAAATTAACTGAGTTAATAGACTTTTTCGGTAGTGAAATGCAAAAATGTCATTTTACGACAATAAAAAAAGTTTCTTCCTTTTTTATTATATTTATTATAGTTTTTCCTAATTTTTTGAACTTAATTTCGTACAAATGTTGATTATTTGAATGATTAGATAGCTGAAATTGTGTGCTGGAAAAAATTCGTAGGCGTACAATTTTAAAAGTTTTCTCTTCATGCGCCTTCCTTACTGTAGATCGCTTGCAGTTCTTTTTCGGCGTTGGGGAGACCGTGCATACTCCAACCCCGGGCCGAGCCGGGCTCATGGAAAATCCCATTAGAGCCCGACTCTGATTTGGACAAGTATGCAAGTGGCGGGTCGATAAATGAGTGGAACCATGACGAGCCCATAAAATTGGATAGACCTAAAAATTCAAATGAACTGCAATTAAACATTGAGGATCCTTTTTTCAAAAAGTCTAATTTTAAGATTTCAGAATATTAGACGTCTGGCTCCTAAAATATGTTTTTTTGAAAAAAAAACTGATTCTCAATACGTCATTCCAATTGGCAATTTTCTTACAGTTACCTTTGTTGGGTCCTTTGAATCATCCAATTTTTGGAGCTCGTTTTGGGTCCACTCGTTGTTTTCACCAATCTCTTGGTTTTAGCCAATCTCTTGGCTCTTGATTAATGTTGAAAATTGACTCGGTGTCATCCGACTCAACTAGAACAGTTCATAATTTAACAAGAACGAAAATTGTTTTTTTTCAATTTCAGACGACAAATTGAGAAAACCGTGCACCGGATCCTGTGGTCATACTGTTTGTCTCCATTGTATCACAGTGCGCAGTCTCAGTGATTGTCCAGTTTGCGGGCTCAACGGAGCATTTAGTGAAGTATCTGTTAACTACGCCTCAATTGATTTGATCAAAACTTGTAGGAAGAGATTCCGGGAGGAATTCAAAAGATGGGTAGAAACAAAGGTGAGGTTTTCATTATTGGAAAATTTCAGTGGTATTCGGACAGAATACTACCAGCTGTGTCAGACGAACAGAAAAAACCTGAGCCTAATTCCGGTCCGAAGAAGCCCGCAAGCCCGGCCCGGTATGTCCGGATTATTTTTTCAAAAAAAATTTTTTTTTAATAGTTTTTTCCGTAATGGAAGTGTTTTTCTTTGAAAGAATTATCGTAAAAGAAACTCATGAAGCTCAAAAACTGCACTATTGTTATTCAAAGGTTTTTGAAAAAAATTCGAAATTCGCGTCGGGAATGCCGGGCTCACCGGGCTCGACCGGGCTTTGGAAGTTTTTTAATAAAGCCCGGCCCGGCCCGTCACAACTTTGCTTAGACCTTGAAACTTTCTTCCAATATATTCTTCCCAGAACCCGGGCACTGGATTCTGCTCGAAGCTCTTCGAAGAAACCCGACTGCTTTGCTCAATATGTGTCGAGCCGGTGAAGATTCCACGCATTTGTCTAACTTGTAACTTTGAGACCGTCTTCAGTTTGAAACGACTTCAATTGGAGGAGTATAGCACGATAGTTCTCAAGTTATTACATCGAGTGATGTGTTCAAGTTGTGCTATCGATAATCACGGAGAGAGAGGACACAAGATTCTGAAGCACGAAATGAATAAAAAATCAAAGAAGATGGCTATTGCTCAGAAAGTTCTGGACACGTTCAAAGATGCAATTGAAAACAAGGAAGGTCTAATCGATTGTTTCCTAAGACGATTGAAAATTGAAATGATCGGACAAAATATTATGAAAATATTTGAAGAACTGGAATTCATTGAAGAACGGGAATGTGGATATTTGGGAGAGCTCATTAGAAAGGAGTTAATAAAGAAATATTTCGAAAATGTCGACGAAAAAATGCTCGACTTATTTTCAACCGATGGGAATGGAGTTTGCGACTGTTCAAGATTTCACGAAGAGCTTGAAACGTCGTCACGAACATTTATTGATGTGGAAGAGCATAGAAAAGTTGGCATAAAGCCTCAAGTTTTTGAAACTGGATGTCCTTTATACTCATGGAAGTACATGGCTGTCGAACGTAAGAAATATTCCATTTCTGAAAAGGTAATTTGAGATTTCTGAGAGGTTTTTTTATTCATACTATTCAGGCTTGAGCGGAAAATAACCTCCAGAAAATTTTCGAAAAATTAAAAAAAAACAATTGGAACGTAAATGAAATTTTTCCAACCCCTGTCTCGATTATTTCAACAAAAAGCAACAAAAAAATTCCAAAAATCACCAAAATTACCCAAAAAAGTTGGTTTTTTCAAAATTTTTTTTTCATAAACTGCAAGGCAGACTTGTAGCAAAGATGGCCGGCGCGGCCAGGCTAGTCTGTTCGGGCCGGGCCTAATCCGCTAGGCTCGGCAGCCGGACTGGGAACAGTTTTTGCCTGATTTTCAACGGATTTTTTTTCTATCTTCTTAGTGAATCCATTTTACTATATACGAAAGCTCTGAATTGCGATGAAAATTGCGATTTTCACAGTTTTCAATCGGAGAAATGTACTATACTGGCAAACCTGACTGAAGCTGGCCTGTCCTTTTTTGAGATTTTGGCTCGGCCAGGCCGGCGACAAGTCTTTTGCAAGTATATTATCCGTTTCTCGATAAAAATTTCAGATTCCGAAAATTTCCGAATAATCGACAATATTCAAAATAATTTTATTTCAAAAACAACCTTGACACTATATTGTCATTGAGAAATCGGTTATGTTTCCCCAAGTCAGAATCGGTAATCTGAATATATCTTCAACATGAATTTTTCAGGAGTCTTATGGCGTTGCAACAAAAATACCTCCCAGCAACATTGATTGTCCGTTATGTGTTTACAATGGTTTGTTATCCTATCTTTTTTTTTCTCAAAGAAGTGTTAACTTCAGATTATAGCCAGCACCAGAGGAAAGACTTTCTCCTGGAAAACGGAGTGAGCATAATAGAAGAAATCTGCAAAACTGAAATGGTTCGATGCTTTTCTTAAAAATTGATCATATGAAAATGTTTACAGATGCCTCTGGATGAGTGTTGCTTGAATTGTTTGGATCTTTTGAATGATTGTCAACTTTTTTCGCCGTGTGAGCATCAAAAAGAATCTTGGGATTCTGAGAAGTATGTTTTATTTGTGGTATTTATCATTAAAAACTGGAAAAAAGTAGTTTACAGAAAGCAATTCAAGGAACGGAAGGGCTGTTACCAGAATTGTTTTATGAAGAGCTCAACACTTTGGAACTTTTTGATAATCAATCATATGATGTCTGATAATAACCTCTATAAAGTAATCATGCACGAAATAGAACAAACTGATGGACTTGCTGATTGTCAACTTCAAAAAGTTCGAATGAGAGAGACAGTGAATGAATTGTATATCGGATTGAAAAGTGCCCCTCTTTTGAAGTACATTGATCACTGGTCGAAACCGATTGAAATGGATGCGCTTATTGGAAGTTTCAAACAGCAGTGGAATTTTTTTCGATTTGGAAACGGGGAACAAAAAGCTGCTTCGCAATGTATATGCACTGTGATTTGTAACACAATTTCGAAGAACAATGTGGAGTACGAAGACTTGAAAACCAAAATGATAGATATGGCAAGATTTTCTATGACGGAGCCGATCCATGGATGCCCAATGGAATATAGTCATGGGATTGAATTGGACAAGGATCTGATGGAAATAATCGACGATGCCTTTGACTTTGAATCTACTAGGGATGAAAAAGAAATGACTTTGGTGGGGAACGAAGAGGTCAAGTGCTTGATGGAAAAAATAGGTATGTCTACGACTTGGGTTGTGGTATGGGTAGTACCCCGTATTAGAACTGCCCCGTATTTGAACTGGTCGGATTAGAATTCATCAGTTCAACCTATCCGGTCCGTTCCGCCGGAATAGGCCGGAATCTTCCCTTTTGCCCCGAATTAGTCCGGATTGGCCTGATAGGTCTGAATTGGCCCGAATCGGCCTAAATCGATCCAGACGGCTTAAATTGGCCTAAAAGGCTCTAATTGGCTCAAATTCGTCCAAATGACCTAACACGGTCCATACGGCCCAAATCAGAACAAATTGGTCCAAACGGTCTGAACCGGCCCGAATTGGCTGAAATCGATCCGAAGGGTCCAAAACGGCTCAGACGGCCCGAATCAGCACAAGTTGGTCCAAACGGTCTGATTGAATCGGCTCAATTCGATTCAAAAGGCCTGAAGCGGCTCAGGCGGCCCATATCGGCCCGTTTTGTGTAACTTGAACACATTCGAGCCGATTCGGTCCGTATGGACCTATTTGGGCAAATCCAGTTTCAAGAGGATCACTTTGTTAATGAGCGAGTAGTACACAAATAAGTTTCTAGACAAAGGTTTGCCAATTCCTGAAAATACTAAATCGCTTCACAACATATTTTTCCAACACAGAATAGCGATTTTTCCTCAAGTTCAATGAAAAATTGGGTTCTTTTGTAGTTGAATGGACCCAAGCCATTTTTTGAAATTGGATGGACCCAATCGAGGGGTCAAAAAATTGGATGGACCCAAAAGAGGGGTAAAAAAAATTGAATGGACCCAAGATGGGCACCTGGAAATTGGGTGCACCCAAAAATTCCAATGAACGGCAATGACTCATTGAGGACCCGTTTTTGTGTGATTTTTTGTTTTCAAAAACTGATGAAGTATAAGACATTACGCCTGAGAAAAGATATGAAAACATTTTTTGAAAAAAGAGCAGATTCTCAGTATGTCATTCTAGTTAATGTTTATTTTGGGTCCACCCAATTTTTAGGTGCCCGTCTTGGGTCCATTCAATTTTTTGATCGTTCTCTTGGGTCCACTCAACTTTTCGACACTTCTCTTGGGTTCATCCAACTTTTTGACCCCTCTGATGGGTCCATTCAATTTTGAGAAATGGCTTGGGTCCTGTCAACTACAGTAGAACCAAAAATTGTATTGTTTCCAGTTTCAAACATTTTCCCATTTGCTCATCTGCACTGTCGAAACGAGGAGAAGCAACTTTTCGGTATTGCTACCCTTTCAAAAGTTTTGAAAAATTGAAGAAAATCGTTTAGACAACAAAGTCCATCAACCGTACACTGGATCATGTGGGCACACGGTTTGCTCACA
Organism: Caenorhabditis brenneri; assembly: GCA_000143925.2. NCBI lineage: Eukaryota > Metazoa > Nematoda > Chromadorea > Rhabditida > Rhabditidae > Caenorhabditis > Caenorhabditis brenneri. The sequence continues at coordinate 61,497 of GL380167.1, read as the reverse complement.
GTGTATTGAAAAAACTCCCAACAAAACTTGTCCAGTTTGGGGTAAGGAAGGATCGTTTGATAGAAATCAACTGAATGGAGACTTGCTTCGAGATATTGAAATAATCAAAGAAAACGCGTGGGAAATGTTCAAAGAGTTGTGGAATAATGAGGTGAGAACATTTTGAACACGGTCGCCTAAAATTGCCATTCGAGCTCGAAACCGGTTTTTCAGAGCAATAAATTCAAATTTGATTGGCTTAGAAATGAGCTGTTTTGGGCTGAAATCGGCCCATTTTGAGCTCGAATTTTGCCTAATTCAAATTAATTTCGACTTTGATTCAGCGCAAAATTAACAGGAAATCGGTGTGGCTGAAATTGGTCTAGAACCACTTTTTTGGGCGTAAAACAGGCCTACTTAGCCTAATTTGACCTGAAATCGGCCTAGCTGAGGCTAAAATTTGCTTTTAATCAAAGTCTGAATAAGCCTGAAACGGGCCTTTTTGAAATTTCCAATTTCAGGCAGCAGATTCCGGCGCATGCTCAGACTGCAATAAAAGTTGTTCTGACCTATACCTATACGTCTTCAATGACATGACAGATGGACGACGTCTCATAATGGAATCCACTGCGGACGTTCTGAAACTTTCTCGACATGTTGTATGTTGGGAATGTGCTTCCCTCAAACACTATGGCAAACAAAATGTCAATATGATCCCATTCTGGGAAAATTATCTGAAAAAAACAAACGGAATGTTTTTGTTGGAACTACTGGAAGATGATATTGGAGGAGGTGGAGAAAAAAACCGGAGAAAATTACTCAAAGTGTTGGAAGAACTGAATTACAAGGAAAAAGACGATTGTGGATATGACAAGGAACTAATCAAACTGAAACTAATTGGAAAACTCATTCAGAATATTGACAAGCAAATATTTATGTCTGAAGAAAATCCCTTTGAGTGTATCAAAGAGAGAGGCTGTCCAATGTGTGTGATGATTGGTGAATCTATCTATTTTGAAGATTCTATGGATTGGGCAAAGAACACAAACGAGCATGATCGAAACGAATGGATGAATGTGTTTGAGCATTTGTGGAGCGTTACATTGGTTTGTTCTAAGGCTTGGCTACGGGCGGCGATTCACCCGCCCGCTGCCCGCAAGGCTCGCAATGTCTGAAAAGATTTTGCTAAGATTTCAGAAAGTACGCTCCGTCGTACATTAAGATATTTCAAAAACTTTTTTGTGTCTTCCAAGTCGATTGTTTTCGGCCCGGCGGCACGGATTCAAAAAATTTTGCAATTTTTTGATTTTTTTTCTGAATTTCAACATTTTTCGAATGAAAACTCTCTCTGTAAAAGTCAATTGTTTGCCTAATTCCGAGAACTTCACAGCCGCGTTGTCTCAACACGAAAACTTCAGCATAAACTTAATTTCGAACGTAAGATTTATCGAATTTCATCAATTTCCAACAATTTTCAGCGATTTTTTCAGCTTCTTTATCAGAAAAACAATACATATTTGTTGAAAATCGATGGAAACTGATGAAATTCGATAAATCTTGCGGTAAAAATCAAATGTATACGGTAGTTTTCGTAGTATGATACCGTGGCTGACCATCGAGTTGTCAGATCTTCGTCTAGAACTGACTTTAACAGAAAACATCATAATAAAACCCTTCAAAAAAACCTTATTATGCTCAATATACCCCCGGAGCACAAAATTAGGGTATATCTTTTCGATTTTTCAAAATTCGCGGTAATTTTCCGGGCCGGGCCGGGTCGCTGAATTTGGTTTTTTGGCCCGGCCCGGCTCTTCACAAGCATGGTGAAAAGTGAAAAAAAAATTGAAATTGATTTGAAAGTTCTCAGAAAACTACGCAAAACTACCTAAAAAAAACAATTTAAAAAACAAGTGAGAAACCTCCGTAAATCGGCAAGCCACGCTCTCGTGCGCGGAGCCTAACTTTCGCGGGCGTTTGAAAAAATCATGTTTTGGGGGACACATTCTGAGCTCGTGTGCCCACCCGTGTGCCGCCCGCTCTGAAATGTGAGCGGGCGACGGGTGCCCGTTTTTACCTGCCAGTCAGCCAAGTCTTAATTTATTTGACCAAAATAAAAACTATACGTAATTAACCTTTGTTTTCAGCCAAGACTCGAGAATTGCTGCACTTCCTGCCTTTTATATCTAAGCAATCACTACATTGCTCTGTGCCAAACGGTCATTGAATTAGCGGGTTTAAACAATATGAGTGATGCATTGAACAAAGGAATTGAAATAAGTCAACTAAAAAACGTCCAACGACTCCTGCACATCACAAGTTGCAACGATAGAAACCTTCCCGTGGATGATGAGGAAATATGGCGAAATTTGATAATCCGTGTATACTTTTTCTGTTTGCTGCAAACTTTAATCAAGGGACTATCAAGAACAGTTTTCAAATGTCACTTACGAGAAATCAGAATTTACAATTTGACCTTCCGTTTTCTTTCGGAAATATTTGATGTATGGCGAATAAACAACCAATATTGGATCGTTTGTTGGAGGTTCATTAAGACGTCAAGTATGTTGGAAAACTTGAGGAAACAATTCAAAAAACTCAAAAAAGAAATGGATGAAGTTGGAGTTAAATGTGAATGCACGAAAATTTGGGAAAGAAATCAAAATATGATGAAAATGTGTGGAAATGAAGAAGAGAAGAGAAAATATCAAGATTTGAAAGATTCGATGGAAGAAATGGCCAGATTCTCCTTAGAAGAAGATTTTGATGGATGTCCAATGGAGTTTAATCATGGAATTCATTTGGATGAAGAATCTGTCGAAAAATTGAAGAGAGCAACAGATTTGGAAGAAGAAAGCGACTAGAATAAGTGTTTATGTGTGCAAATCGGTATGTTGTTCAGTAAACTCAGGTTCAAATTTTTTGTTTGTTCAGATTCTTTTGGACCCATCACAACAATATCTGATGCTAACTAAAACTACTACAACGCGGCAAAACTTGAATTCGTTTTTACTATTTCAAAAAAAAAAAGTTGTTAGATATGAGGAATATGTTTCAACTTTTTTGCTACAATTTGTTCATCTAAAATATATGTTCCAAGACGATGTATCGAAATTATAAAACTCATTCGGTCTAGCGACGTTTTGATTGAGTAGTTTTGCAGAAGGATTGGAATCCACTTTGAAACAGAGAGAAAAACATGGTGGTCCAACAGAATTCGAATAACTTTTTTGAAAAAAAATTCAGATCAGTTCAAACTTGATTTCTAACTGGACTCGTTAAAGCAGCTCGCTTCTTGGTCAGACTGAGATGCTATTTTTGATGGAAAATTTGAATTCCGACTAAGGCTTGTATTTGGACGGCGAATTGCTCGTCCGCCCCGTCCGCCGTCCGTCCGTTTGCCGTCCGTCTGCATTCTGACGTGACGGTGTATAAAACTTTTATTCCACGTCAACTTACGTACTTTTCTCAACTTTTCGAATTTTCTATGGTTTTTGATACATTATTGCCAGAAATTGGAATTTTTCGGGGAGTAAATTATTAATCGAGCTCTAGAAATGGTTTAAAAAAGAAAACTGCAAGAAAACAATTAATTGAAAAAAACAGTCTCTCCGGTTTCTAAGGCGGACGGCAAACGGACGGCGGCGGACGGGAGGCGGACAGCAGGCGTCCGAATTTGCCCGTCCGCCGAACAAGCCTTACTTCCGACCACGATAGCAAAACTATTGACATAAGAAATAGAGAGTATTTGAAACAGTAAACATTTTTTCTGTTTTGTTATTGGTGTCATGGGAGTTCTCCCATCTGTTGTACACATATCCCATAGGTTATGGGGGCAAAAATTCGACCATCCGAAAGCAAGAAAATTCGTAAAAAGGGATATTGCTGGAATCGATTTTTCCCGAGTTAAACCCTCTTCAAGGTCCGATATTTTTTCCTTAAAAAAAACCCGAAAAAGGAAAAAAAAAGTAGAAAAAAAATTGTCGCTGGAAAACTCTAAAAAGTTGATCAAGAAAACCCGTTTTCCACACAAGGAAGACGCTCAGCCTTTCGAAGTTTTTTTCCCCAGAAGAAGTTGTCAAATGCACAGCATACTGTAATATTGTAAAAACTTATTCTAAAATTATCCCTAAAACATTGTGAAATAATAGAAAATGTTTGCTGTTTCAACCACTTCACTTGTTTCAAAACTTTTAGATGCATTTTTCAAAGTTTCGTCTACATTGATATGTAGGAACTTCGTTTTCCACTATATAAGTGCAGCAAAATCATACAAGCATCTAGTTTCTTTTTTAATTTTTTTTGTTGAAACTTTTGAAAAAAAAAGTTGTGGTTTTCTGCATAGAAGTCAAGGATCAGATATGTAAAACCTTCAATAAAAGTACTGTTTCATGATAACACCATTCTAATACCACAAAATTATCCGCTACTTTCTGTTCTTGTTAGAATTTTCAAAAAAACTGTGGGTAGCAAACGGTATTCTCCAGATTTTGACATTGATTACCGAATAATTTCATGCGTTCTGATTGTTTTTATGGTTGAAACAGTAAAAAGTATCAGAAGTCAATGAGCAGAAAGAAAACTACAGACCAGTGAAAAAGTTACTGTTTCAAAATTTTTGAACCAAACTTCTGAAGTTTTCTCTATGATTCGTGATGAAACCTCTGTCGTATTACAAGTACAAGTTCATTCTTTACTCCCAATGAATTCGTCAATAATCCATGGTTAATAAACAGTATTCCCCAAATTTTGACTCAAATCTATATATCGCGAACTTATTACCAAAAAATTCTATGCATTCCGATTGCTTTCACGTTTGAAACAGTGAAAAAGATTTGACTGTTTCATAATAATATTTCATCGAATTGAAGGCTCCGCGACGGGGACAATTAGACGGGTCCAAATCGTGGCGTGGTGCCACGGCGGTATATTGTGCAAGTGAGGCGTTTTGCAACCATGACAAGCGAAACTAAGGAAATCGAAACTGTGACGTTTAGAAACTAG